>MCJB01042923.1:83069-108012 GCA_002018475.1 Nicotiana obtusifolia
CCCAACCCCAACCCACCCTCACCCCACTCTAATAGTACTTTCTTTTCATGTTATATTTTTTTTTCATTTTAACATAAAAAGTTCTTTCTTTTCATGATGTAGGAAAAATATTTTCTTTCATTTCAACAAATGATGTAGTAAAAAGTAGTTTCTTTTATTGCAACAAAAAGAGTATTTTCACGTTATAGAATAGTACTTTCTTTTTCAACCAAAAAAAAGAGTATTTTTTTAGTTATGAAGCACAAATTTCAACATTGTTTTTGCGTAAAAAAGTAAAGCAATACATTAGGGGTTGTGCGAATTTTTAGAAGAACAATTAAATTCTTGAAAGAAAATAGAGTCATGAAAATGTTGGGTATTTGGGGGAGGGGGAGGGAGCACAAGAAACATAGGAACTTGGGGGAATGGGAGCTGAAGAGAGCAGCATAAGAAATTATTTTCTAAAAAAAAAATTATACTCTCTAACCAAAGACTAGCAAATATTTTCTGAAAAAAGTTTTCATTCACCAACCAAACAAAAGAAAACAAATGATGAAACCATTCATTTTTCAAGAAAATATTTTTCATGAAAAACATTTTCCTTCATACAAAACACACCCCCCCGTATCCTAAACAAATCAAGCTATATAATAACTCTTCTAACATGAGTAGTTTATAATATTAAGATTTCCTTTTTACCACAAAAAAGAAAAAAAAAAAAAACAACGAAACGAAAGTAAACCTATAAGGAAGTCTCTATAATTAATCTCCTCTTTAACGTATAAGATCATAGGTGAAGTATCTACTACTGTTATTTTATTAACAATTTCTAATTTAATTCTTTTTGTCCTTGCTTAAAATTTAGAGAAAAGGCATAAAAAAAACCCTTGAACTTGTCTCAAATTTTCTGTTAAACCCCGAACTATTATAAAGTGAAATAAATATACCCTTGAGTGTACTCACTTGCTTAGAGGTATAATAAGGTCCACTCAACATTTTTCAGCTTCCTTCACTCTCAGTTTCACTTTCACCCGTCCATCTCCCTTTTACAGCAGCAACAAAGATCCAACCAGTGGCGAATCCACATGATTATAAGAATGGTCAACTGATCATCCTTCATCGAAATATTACACTGTGTATATAAGTAAAATATTACGTTGTAGAGGTATATAACACATATTGAACACCTTTGGAGAAATTCCTAATTTCGCAATGTGAAGCCCATGATCGTATGACAAAACTCTAGAACTAGAGAGTAAGCCGATGAAAGCAGAGAAGAAAAAAAAATGATTTAAGTGGTAAAATACAACGCGTGTATTCCACCGCCCAACAAAGATGTGGTTGTGATATTTCAATGGTTGTAGTTATTCCACTTCATAATAGTTGTAACAGTAAATCCTTCTAAGGGGGTTCCTATACCTTTTCCTTTAAAAAGGAGTAATACAAATACCCTGTATTTTACCACGTTTGATTCAAGAAAAGTAGAAAACCATGGAAGAGAAACAAAAGCATATTCTCACTATTGAGTTTACCAGTTAGTAGAAACAGTGTATTTCTGCAAACTATACAGCTGACACCAATGCAGCAGACTGCTGGCGTGCTATTTGATTGAATCAAAGAATAGTCACTTTCGTAAAGCTTTTGCAGTTCTATATGGGTATCGTCCATGTTGCCTGTGCAAATCTGGAGTAAGATATATATGTATACACACAAACACACACACACATACACAGATCATGGTTTCGCTTGAACAGCTTTAGAGACATCGAGATGATTAAGACGGCAGGTTCCAAGAAGATATTCAGGAAGCTCCTCTGTTGTGTTGGCCTGTGAAGAAAGATATTTCAAGGAGATATCAGATAGTTGTTCCAATAAGACACTCAATGCTTGTCAACCTCATTGAAATTCAAGGTAATTGACAACATTGGCACTTTCCACAATTTAAAACCATATGCTTAAATGGAGAATGGGACATGAACATTACCTGGACAAGAAACGCCATTTCAATGACAAGATTGTTTAGATATCCAACAACAAGGCTTACAACGCCCCTTGCCACAGTAGATGAGCCAACATCGATATCAAGCTGAAACATCACAAATTTTTTTGAGAATCCGCTATGAGGAAAAAATTTCTTCCATGTTAAAAAAGATGTTTCACTGTGGAGGTATTTGAATGTCAATACAAGGAGTATTATTTCACCTATTATTCTAAAGATAGTTTGACCTACAACTTTGTAAAACCAATGCTTCAACATATAACAGCAATCCTCAAATTGCCACATGAATCAAACAGCAACTGAAAGCCCTCCCCGTCCCTAGTAATCTTCTATCCTTTGTCGCACCCAACAACTAAAAGGAAGATGAAAAAACAAAACCCAAAACCAATGAACTCATCCACATGAAATTAGTGCAACCGAAAAATACTGATGACTACACGCCTCTGCTGAGAAGTTCAAATCTTCAAAGAGGGTTAAATGGGTTGTTAGATGTCCCACATTGGTTCAAGACTCAAGCAAGGAGTATCTATGTTATTAACTTGGTAAAAGTATTCTACTTTTGCCGAGAGGAGATATTGAACTTCTGCCATAGTGGAAGTAGTTCATTCACACATCTTGGAAATGGGCGTATTGACTGCACCAACTATTAGTAGCTAAACATGCAAACAAAATTAAAGCATCATTTCCTGTCAAAATACTATTGAAAATTACCTCCAAGTAGTTCTTTCCCCGAAAATAATTAATTTCAAGCGCTTGACCTACAATGCATGCTTTCTTCCCAACACTCTGCTTAACTATCCATGGTCCCTGACAATAAATAAGAGTAAATATCAAGATTCCTGATCTTAAAAGGATTGAAAAATTGTTAAAGGGCTATTAGCAGTGCTGATAAAAGCACATAGTCCAACCAAAAAGCAAGCAAGAAAGCACAAAAGAATTACAATGCAGGACTCTAGGATGACATGTATTCTGGGAAAATAACTTGAGCATGCAATAACCCTCTCTGGACTTCTCCATTAAATTAAAACTTCTTCGGTTATGATTGTCGTTATTGTTGGAAAATGACTTGAAGTTGTAAAATTGACCTCTGAGGAGTAAAAAGGATCATGCCTGTCATTGGAACTGGAAGAGGCATTCAGTTTTCTTAAGATTGTGAGAGCAACTTGCTGCTGTGCAGTTAATAGCTGCAAGCTCGGAAGGTACAGGCAAAAGTTTTACCACCAACCATTATCAAGAACATTGATATGAATCAGTGCAAATACAACAAGACTGATGGCATGCCCTAGCTTTTTGAAAATGCGTTGAGCAACTTAAATAAAAATAAGCATTATTATTAAACTTGTAAAAAAAAAAAAAAAAAAAAAAAAGAGTCTGTTCAATCTCAATTATCAGAAAACAAACCTTGGATATGTATGGTATGAGCTTGAAACTTGAATTTCTATAAGCATCATCTCCTTTGACGAAACTCTCCAGCAAAGGTGCATTTTCTATAGGAGTGTCCATCATATAGTAGAGACCAAGACTGTATGTTGTTGAACCTGGTACCTGAATGTAAGAAAATTCAGCTAACTGACGGATTTCTTGGAATTCTGAAGGAAAAAAGAAAAGGCATATAAAAGAAGCTAGAGAATATACCTGTATATTCACAATGAAGAAAAATTCTGGACCACCCTTAGCTGCATATTTCTGCATATAAAATTGGTAAGCAGCAGGTTTACAGACTACATGTGTATGTTAAGTGCCATTGTCTTCACTGAATAAGAGAAGCAACCTGAACAATGCCCCCTGGGCGACCACCAAGATCATCTTCTCGCTTGTCAGACTTCAGCCAATCTGCAGCAACCATTTTCATCAATGTGCCTTTTGCCTTGATCTGTAACAGGCACACAACCAGCAAATGATATCAAATAAGG
This sequence comes from Nicotiana obtusifolia, assembly GCA_002018475.1. Taxonomy (NCBI): domain Eukaryota; kingdom Viridiplantae; phylum Streptophyta; class Magnoliopsida; order Solanales; family Solanaceae; genus Nicotiana; species Nicotiana obtusifolia. The sequence goes on from MCJB01042923.1 coordinate 86,961, forward strand.
ACAAAGCACATGGCTTTGAAATGTAATTATGAACTAAACAAATTTGACATGAGTAGGACAAGAACCCGAGAGTATCTCATGCAAACTAGCGTAGAAGATAACTAGCCAAGACGCCTGCAGATTTTCTGGAGTGAAGTTTCCTTGTTGGTATGCCATTATAGATATGTTTTAAGAATGATGGTATCAAAAAACAATGGGTTTTGTTTAATGCAATTTTACTAACACTTAGCTGTGGTACATTTTGAGTCCCACATCGGTGGGTGTGGGAGGCCATTTGTCTCCTTATATGGCCTTGGGCATTCCTCACCTCATGAGCTAGCTTTTGGGGTTAAGTTAGGCCCAAGGTCCATTTTCTTTAACATGGTATCAGAACCAAGCCCACCACAATTTATTGTTACCGATGTTGGGCCCCCATTTATGTTGACCACACTCCAGTTAGCAGCCCTGGGCGTGAGGGGGGTGTTGAGTCCCACATCGGTGGGTGTGGGAGGCCATTTGTCTCCTTATATGGCCTTGGGCAATCCTCACCTCATGAGCTAACATTTGGGGTTAAGTTAGGCCCAAGGTCCATTTTCTTTAACAGTACCGAAAGATATTCTGGCTTTTGCCGAGCGATAATCAGTAGGTTAGGTTAAAAAATTAAACATTATACTGCCGGAAAATCAAACCACAGAAATCAATTTTAAAAGGGAAGCTTTTCCAGTTCTCAAGATCAATTGAGACAGATGAACCACACAAAATTGAATCAGAACATGCTTATGAAATAACAAGACAGTTATAACAGAATCAACTATGAAATCCCACCTTCTTACGATCTTCTAGATAAGTCTCTCCCCGAATAAGAAAAGTTGACGGATCAGTTTGGGCCCAACTGCAAGGCAAATTACAAGTTGGGTCTTTTGTAAGAGTGGACCCATAGTAGCACAACAACAATGTACCTTCCTTCACTTTCTCATGCAGATCTACATAACCCCGCTTTTGAACTGCAGTTGAAAAGAAACTCAATCCTCGGAACTTCAACATTTCCATTAATTAAGTTTGTCAAAATATCAACACACATCAAACTCACCAGCAAGATCATGCAACTTTTTCACAAAAACAGCAGCAGATGATAATCTGGCATGCCGCATGTCCTAAAAATAAGAAGGAAAAAACACAAAGAAAGAGAAAGACATAAGGAAATACAAGAGAAAAGAAACATCTGGAAATGTACTGATCTGCAAAAAGATGGTGGGTCAAGGCAAGTACGAGAAAGAGGGGATAAGGTCCAAAATAGGCTAGCACATTAGGGTTTAATGAAGGGAATCAATAAATACTCAGAGAGAAATGAAGCTTTTCTTCGGGAGATGGCGTGAGTTAGGGGGTAAGAAAATTAATTAAATGTATTAACATTGTCGGCAATACCTAAGATGTGGAAGTCATAAAAGACTGCATATTTGTTGGATTCAAGTCCATATGCCTTGAAACCAGATAAAATACATAATCCAGACCACATAAACATACATAAGGTGCCGTTCAAGTAGAAGTTATTTGAAAGAAAGTTTCACATCTTTAATTACTTGTAACAATTGATAGGCATGCTTTTATAATAAAATTCATGCCTAGCCTCCTGCATCCCAGGAAAGCTACCGGCTCATATAGTAGCTTCCAAAGATAATAGCTTAAACAGGTAATACCTGAGAATACGTTTCTGGGCCAAAATCAGAAGACCAGCCATTTTCTGATTCGTCATAATCAAGTGGTTCTGAGACATCAAAAAACTCATCCGATGCATCATTTAATCCCATCAAGCTTGCATGTTCAGAAGGTGATTTAACCACTTCTTCCTCCTCCATATCTGCCATATTCTTCCTATTTTCCAATCTTTTTTGTAGTTCAACCTTAACTTCTTCAATTTGATGCAGTCTTTTGTTTCTCACCTGCTCCTCCAAGAAATATGAGGAAGAGCAATCTCCTAATTTTGCCCTAAAAAGCTCCCTTAATGCTACAAATGCAGCAGTAAATTACTAGTTGTGCCCCCATGAGCAGTCATAATGTGTAAATATGAATAAAATTTACTAATAAACGTGCATGAAACTAGATCTATGAAAACACACCAGCGAGTCTCTCTAGCATGTGGATTGTTATACATCTGGCTGAAGATGTTCGTAAGTAAGACTTCCAGAATCTCCAATCAATAGCAAGCATATGCTTGACTACTGACTGCTTCCTTTGATTCACAGGCGATATTACATATCCTCCACCTGCAACAATTAGCAAACTATATGCATCATGTGCAGCTCTACTAAAGGTAGTCTTGTGCAAAAAAAAGAAGGGCGGCAGAAGCATATGACTCATGTGATGTAACTATCAAATTATCAACCATGCACAATCTGCAGAAAATTAGGCATCCATGCACTATGAGAATTTCTCAGTTTTAGATCATCCGTGATAAAATTGCATAACCACAAGTTGTGAAAAAATCGAACTTTATACTCTGTCTACGTAGTAGGCATATATTACTTTTTAGGCAGGCACGAACATAGCCCTTCTGACGTGGACACTTCTGATGAAACACCGAATGGTACAGAATAACTGCACGAGTAAACAGATAGGTCATACTCAGACCTAGCAGCTTTAAAAGCAGCCAAAGACCACTTAAACAAAGAAATTGGTACCATATGTTCCGTCATCCTCCCTTCTCCAATAGCGCCGCAAAAGAAGATCTCTTCTTTTCATACTCCTGCAATAACTCATGTCAATTATATACCCCTGACAAACTACAAACAGTTTGGAGAGAGAATATCATGTGCCAGACCAAGGTAACCAATCCCGACGTAGAAGCTTGTGAACAATATCAGTGTGACCATCAAGGTGTTCAATGACACTGCCCTTGTAGTAACAGAAATCCCATCTGCAAATTAAAATACATAACAGTATAAGGATACAACGAATATATACTTAGTTTAAAATAACAAACAGGTGACAAATGTAACCCATTATTTCGTATTTCCAATCTCCCACAGATAAAGGCAATGAAAGCTGCATTTAGATTAATTTTACAACATGTCATCTACTTGACATCTAAGCAGCCATATACCATGACAAATGGACTCACCTACGGGTGCGTAAACATTCTTTTTATAAGCACTCACATATAAACATTTTATTTATGCTAATCCTTCCATTTTTGTCCAAACAATAACCGTCAAATCTTGAATCGATATGATTCACAAAACTCACAATTCAATTCTCTAGTAAAATTCTGATTTAACTACTGCAGGAAAAAAGCACTTTCATAGTGCTGAGAATTAATTTTTTTTTCTTTTGGATAAGGTAAGATTCATTGATACGAGTCAGTGCAAAGCTGGGCATGAGTACATCCAAAAGAGACGTGTGGGCATTACATGCTGTGTAATAAACTAAGAAACTCGAGCATAGTGTTGGGGTCTAAAACATTTTTCACAGCCATGTCACACCAAAAAGTAAGCAAAAATATACATTTGAACTTAAGCTTAAGTAAAGTATCTTTTTGGTCTTAAAAATTTCTATATGTGTTATTTCCTAGAAAGGCATATGTTTTCAGCTATTAACTTATTCCAGTCTTAGTTATACTCTATCCGTATAGAGATACTAATTTTACTAGCGGTGAAGTCTCTGCAACTGAAGCTTGTATAGAGAATTTAGTTAAAGACTTTGCAACTCACTCCGATCTTGAAGGACCAAGTGACATGAGTGTTTGAAAAATGGCCTCTGAAGTTCCATCGACTACACCAACAGCCATTATTGCAGGGTGATCATCCCACTGCACAAGTTCAGTAACATGAGCTTCTAAGTTTACTGCCATAGGAGCTGGAAACTATTAGGTTACCTTCCCTTGAGATTCCCTATCTTTAGCTTCCTTAAATAGGCGAAGACCTGCATGCCCAAGTGATTTAAAAACCATTGGAAAGGGAGTAACAAATGGAGAAGAGGCGACCATTTAGCAAAGAAAGCCAGCGAAATGAGCATCAAAATTTCACAAAGATAAAACAAACCATGTCTCCTTCCTCGCGGGAGAGCCAATTAAGAATTACAAGAATTTTAAAGAAAATGATCAAACACATTGCAACAGAAATTCTTGATGAGACCCTCAAGGACAAACTAAATCATCATAAGAGAAAAGATCATACATGAAATTCTAGCTTCTCAAACATATTAATCATTAGGACCTACCATTCTGACCACCAAAGATTGTCCAGGATGATGGTGCAACAACATCAGATGTCGTAGCATCTGGCACAGAGGAAGAACAGAGAGTCCAGTTAATGGAATTCAGACAATGAGACTTGCTGGAACTATTTAACCTGAGTGGCAAAAAGGAAAACGAAAAAAAAAAAAAGAGAAATCAGCAAGAAAAAAGCAACAGATATTAGTACAAAGAATAACTATCTCCAAGATCCTTGGCAAAGTAAGATATTGATACACCCAATCAATATACCTCAAAGACTGAGAGTCGCCCCTTGGACAATCAACTGCAGTTCCTTTAAGCTACAATTATTCAGTATCATCAGTTGCCAACAAAGGGAGACTTTAACGGCTCATATTTGGTATTTACTAGTTTATACCTGTAAAGCAGCTTCCTGAAGGGCCTGGATCCATCTTGCTGCTTCCTCAGGGCTGTTTGCTCCTAACTATTGTCGTAAATTTTCTTTAGACACTCTTGGTCTCAAAAAATAAAAGCTAAAAGAGGGAGAAGTCTAATTTCCGCACCTTCAACTGATCACTATGATTTGAGGCACTGTATAGAGTGAATATGAAGATGACCTGGGAGAATGCAGAAGTAAAGTAACAAAACCAGAAAATCTTAATAAAGAAGTCAATGCAATTAATGAGAAAAACCCAGTCTGAACAAACAATCTCTGCCGTGTATCGGGACTGGGGTAAAGATCTTACTTTTCTTTGAATGCTCTCTCTCCCATTGTCTGTCACCCTAATGCAGGAATTAATAACAGCACTTCTAACAGGATCCTACAGAAAAATCAACATGACATATTGCATTGAGTCCTGAAAATATGGAAAATGAATAATTCCAAAGAAAACTAGGACAGAAGAAATGGAAAAAATAAAATTGTCATCCACTTGAAGATGAACGTTGATACCTGACCATTCTAGAGAAAATTGAAGAGCTGTAAGCAAGTTATAATCCATCAAAAACCGAGTCCGCCACTTAAATACAACTAAACAACGAGTAATCAACACTAAAGGATGAAGCATGGGAAGAGACAACCGACTTACAAGAATATTAGTACGGACCAGCATAGAAATTTCTCCTTAGATCCTCTTTCTTTTATTAAGCAAAATGTAGCTACTTGTGATGTTTATCATTCTTTAGATGAGAAAAAAGAACAAGATATTCCAGAAACAATGATTTTTATGCAAAACTTGAAGAATAAGTAGTAAAATATGTAATGATGGGCATGCTACCGAAAACATTAAGTCGTTAGAATTTGTGAGGACTGTGGAGACATTTTAGAATCAGCTGGAGGTTTAAACTTCAAAGTGAAAAGTCATTATTGACAAACTTGCCATAAGTCTCCTCTAATTTCACAGAATTCTTCTGGAATCAAATTAATAATTGTGTTTTTAGTTAAATGAACAAAGCGATTAGCATTTAGTCTTCCATAGTCGGAGGAAAATGACCGGCTAGAAAAAGAGTACATATAAAAAGGGCGCAAGAAGATTTTGATCAAGAGCAACCTATGACATGTTACATGTCCATCGTGCAAGGCCTGCCGAGGTCACAAGTAGTTGAAGAGACTCCAAAGGAATTTTCTATGGAACAGAAAGGAGGTGATATGAATTTGCTTCGAATGCACTTGAAGACAGTGACACCTTTGAAAAACTTGGAGGGATCGAGGTGAACGTTTTAGGTGACATAAGAAAGCTTTACAGGGAAAGTGGTTATGGAGATTTGGCAATAAGGATAAAGCCCTATGGAGGACAATGGTAGAACATATATATGTCACCATAGAAGGGGTTAGAGATTAGAGGTCGCTATGATACCGTATGGTTGCAGATTGTGGAGGAAGATAATGAAAGGATGGGAGGAGTTCAGTGGAACATAAAATTCAAAAAAGCACATGGGAACAGAGTTATAAGAAGCATATGTGGTACAAAGATGAAAGTCTGATTAGCTGCTTACATTTTGAGTCAGAAGACAAAACTTGCAGAATTGGGAGATTGATGAACACCAAAACTTGATGGAGCCACTCCATAGGCAAAACATCCTCTGATGAAGCAGGATGTGTGGAAATGGTGCAGAGAGGGCAGCCTGGTACACAAAGCATCCCGCGTTCATGTAGGGTCGGGGAAAGGGACACGCCCCAAGGGATGTGATGTAGCAACCTACCCTGACATAAGCGGCAGTGGCTGATTCCATGGCTCGAACCCATGACCTATAGATTACACGGAGACAAGTTTACTGTTGCTCTAAAGCTCCCCTTCGGCAATGGTGCGGAGAGAGGAGTATTTCCTCAGTGAAGTGTTTCTATAATAGGCTATAAAAGAGAGAGGAGCGAAGTTCCTGTATTGACCTTGAGAATGGCCATCACTTCTCCAAGGAGCGGAATGATTACCGGTGTTTCGATGAGTCCATATCCAAACCTAAATGTTGCCAGGTACTGTTTACTTGTCAAACATTCTTGAAATAGTCAACCATAATCCGCACTGGTTTTGACACCCTCCTAAGTGGACGAGAAGAAAGGATTTCTCGGATCAGATGGTGCTAAAAGTGCAAACTATGGGGAGAGGATTGGAATCACTTACTGGTACACTGCCATTTATCGAGTCAGTTATGGCGGACAATGCTGAACTTATTTGGCAAACAATTGTTAATGCCAGCTATAATGAAGGATGTCATGTTCAGCTGGGCATTCAGACATAGGAAACGAAGGCGCTCAGTATGGGATATAGCATCCCTGGCACTAATTATGTGGTTCTGTGGACAAAGAGAGAAATATGGTAACTTTTGAAAGCTTGGAAACTACCTTCTTATACTAGCACTTTTTCCTTACATATTAAATTAAGTTACTACTATATCAAAAAGAAAATCACCCTTGTGAACTCGGCGTTACATGCATACAGGGGCAGATGTAGAGTTGAAGGTATCGATTCGGCAGAACCCACTAGCTTTGGACTACTATTTTTCTTTAAAAATTCATTTAAGATGTACAAATTATTAACTTAGAACGTAGTAACTCAAAAGGGCTAAAATCCAGAACCCAGGATCCGCCTCGGCATGCATATATATAAATGTTTGTGTGGGTGTGTATTAATTAATATTAATTCCGAACACATTGTCACAAAGAATTGGGTGCAGTGTTACTTGCCTCTGATGGTTAATATCAGCACAAAGAACTTTATATCAATTACACTTAAGGCATTCTTGTCAATGCTAAACTTTAACAAAAAATCTAGAACCCAGAAATTTGGCCCATTTTGGCCAAATAGTTTATCAAGAATTAGCACTATGGCAGCAACACGCGCGCGCACACACACAGAGAGTGAGAGAGAGAGAGAATGACGGACCTCGTTGTTTGAAACAGGGTCTGATTTATAGCTCTTGAGAACGTGATTGTGAAGAACAAAGTAGCGTTTTCTAGAATACTGAAGTCCAAACCGATTGGAGCGAACCAGATATAACCACCCTTCCATTCTACATGCATCCTTCTCCGATACCGCCATTTGAATAACACAGTTCCACTTCAATTTTCCGGCTTATGCAACAAAGTCTTCAAACAAGAACCGATGCTTCATGTCCCACAATTGTGGTTATTAAACTAAAAGAAGATTTTCTGTCTATCTCTGAAACCCAAAGAAAGCTTCAGAGGTTCAATGCAGTAAGTAGTACTCCAGTAGTCTTTATTACTAATATGTCTAATGTAATGATTGCTTTGGCGGTATGGGCTCTCTCTCTCTCTCAATTTCTGGAAGTATTAACAACACTTTTTGGTGAAAAGGTTTAAAAGGCAACTGTATTTGCGCAAAGGTTGGCAGCGGAAATTATTTGAATTGTGATTTCACTCTTTTATCCTTTAGTTGCTATTGTGAACTTTAAAAGACTTTTGGGTTGGGTTAGTCATAAGTAAAGAATCCCTTTATAGTATTAGTTATACAATTTAAGTCTTGCATTTGAAGTTTTCAATTAGTATAACTTTTGGGAGAGAAGGGAACAAAAAAGATTCAGGCGAACAAATCAAATACAGTATATTATTAGTGACGAGGGAACTATGAGTGCTAAGTAAGAAGTACATTATATGCCTGCCTTTTATAGTTTATTATGACGGTGGAAGCCGAAATACATTAAGAAAGACCAGTTTAATTAAACATGTGATGTGATTATGGAAATTGTAATGTCTTGACTTCTAATTCCAATGATCTTGATTATTGTTATGCTGCAATATTTCAAAAACGTATAATGCAATGCTTTACTCCTTAAATTGTCAATCTTGTGTGCTATAGAACATCTTCTTTGTCTAAAGATTCAATATTAACGTTCAGGCTTTGCTATTTCAAATATATTTTAAAAACACAAGTCAGTAAATTAGTGCACTCGGTACAATCCTAATAATGGTCACAAATTTCTTAATGTGGATGAGTCCCAGTGTCCCCCACTCCTAATGATACTGTTAAATATTCAAAAGGTGAATGACCATCATATTGAATGGATCTCTAGCAAAATGTAAAAGGTGAAATAATCTTATTTTATCTCCATGTGCACAAAGAGAGGCCATTTATACACAGCATACGAACCCATGACATTTGATCCCCTAACCAAATAACACATTTTCAAGATAATGCCACAAATACACATTCAGACTGTCCCCTCCAAAAAATAAAGACAAAAAAGTCAAAGAAAAAGGAAAATACAACTGTGGAACTGGATATGTCGTTGTCGTTCAATTAACTTGTCGTCGTTTCAGGATGTGGACGCTTGCAAACTTAGCTAGTACGCATGTATGCTAATATAAACATTAAAATTATGGTAAAGCAGTAAATATTATTCTATCCTGAACAAGAGATCTTGAGTTCGAGTTGTATGAATGAAGTTATCTTTGATAATGTATTTTACACCCTAAAGTGGGATTTCATGAGACGAAAGTGAATTAGTCAAGTCCCAAAATAGGTATCAACGAAGAAAATAATACCACACTCTTATTATGTACTTATGTCCTTATAGCTAGTTTTGAGACAATTTATGAATATGTAAATCGATTTGTGTATTAGATACAAGGGTGCTATTTCTATGAGTGGAAAGAATGATTAATGATCTTTACCTAGATACAAAAGTCTCTAAATCCCATAAATGAGGCATTTAGTTTTTATCTTTAAATCCACCACATTTCATGAGATTGGAACCGTTACAAAAGTCACCATTCATAATTATAGGACCGTTTGTCCATTAGAAAAAATTTCAAAATATTGTTTCGTTATACACTAAACTGATTTTTTAGAAATATAGGAACATTGTGTAATGGTGACTATGAGGATAGAATGTTTCTCCGGATACCTTTTATTTTTTGACATCCTAACGTGATCAGAAATGCCACAAGAGTATTGCATTTGATATCATATTGATTTAGTGCGTTAATGTGGCCACAAAAATCTTACAGAAAAAATTGTAAGTCAATCCATATTACATTTTGTACACAATCATTTATTTCCTGATAAGTTTTATTTAAGAGGAAAAAAATGTTATGTTTTCTTTATGTCCCATCTATATTCGCATCTGCTTTGAGAATCGACTAAGAAATTTCACTTCGAAGATAAAACGCTTCTTTCAAAGGTTGATCCATTCTAAAAATCTCTAACTAAAAATAAAGGGATCCTTACCATCTCATCAATGGGATCTTTGACGGTAAGGAGAATACGTGTATGAAGTGCTCCATAATTTTGATTATTCAAATGAATCACATGAAAGACAGGGAGCAAAATTGAATTTGAAAGCAAGAGTCCTTTGTGTGACAGAAGACAGTAGAGAGCAGTTTAGAATTGATAGTTAGTCAGTTCAAGATAACCTGCCAATTCACGTGTTTGACATATACGAAAGCAACACCCACAGCAGTCAAGCTATGGACTCTAACAGCAGCCACTGCAAGTCTGGAACTATGATTCCTCATCATTTCTTTCAAGCCATGGAACTTCACCACCAATTTCTATTGCCTTTTTACTTTTTATATTGGCTTTTCCTAGATTCTAGTTTTTCAACATAAAGGGAAACACAAAAGAAGAAAAATAATGAATAGGTACTAATTGGAACAATATGAGTAAATTTGAAAATAATAATAATAATATTAGCAAATTCACCTTACTAACTTCTTTTCTTCTAAAACATCAATTACTTTTGGAACTAATTCACTTTACCAGAACAACTAATTTTATCATCAGCTAGATTTGTAAAATGTTTTCTCATTTTAATTAAAAGTTGTTTCCTTCAAGAATTTTTAATGTGATGGCACTCATGTTTAGAGTTGTTTTTTCTTCAAGAACTAAAACACATGTTCTATAATGGCCGGCCTTTTATAATCTTTGTTTGTACTTGGTATAATTTTCCATATTCAGTGGTAGAAACATGATTATTGAAACAGGCTATCAAAAGAGAGTACGTGTACCTATATAAGAGCACATAACGTGACTAAATTTCCTTTGAGTGCGATTTGTTTGGGTAAACAGAATTAAATGACTTTTCTAACAAGTGAAATGATGCTGACAATAATGTTATATGGCAAGAAGTTTTACTAATTTTTACCTTAAAACTTTTAAACTAAAACTTGTACAGGTATACTAACTAGTAGTAAAAATAAATCCCAACAAGCCCTCCGTTGGATATGCCCATGTCTATATTGTAACAATCAGTAATTCAGTACTTCGTTGTTATGTCATATCTTTTCCATCCCCATATTTGTTATTGGTCACCAATTACTTCTGGCGATCATATTTGGCATTTTCGTATGATTGCCTTGGTCCGTTTTCTCTCAACAGATTTGGTCCTTCGTCTTCTTATCAATGTAATGGCTTAATTAACACAGAACAAAGCTATAACTGTGCAGTGATATCCCCCCCACCCCCACCCCAAACGGGAGGGATAAGACGAAGTTTGTGGGTTTGGGGGGGAGGGGGAGTGAGCTCTTTTATAGGTTCTTCTCACTCCAGTTCGAAATCTTCATTGTTTTTTTATTTGCTTGATTCTGTACCCATTTCCCTTTTTTTCTGGCAAACGTGATGAAACCAGAATTACGTACTCAGTTGTTGTCGCTGGTACTCCAAAAATGAGAATACAAGAGAAAAGGATGAAGTGCACAAAGTTCATGGACTATATAATCTCTTGTATCATCTATATGCACAAGAGACCTTCCAATATCTTACTGTTTACTGTCCCCTAACTACAGAAATATGGCTGCTCTATAGTAAAAGCAAATATTTATAAAACAAATACTGGCAAAAAGAATTAGGCATACCTAAAACAGTGAAAATAGTAAAGAAGCAATGTACAAAACAGCTGTAGGCGGTGTTATACTCGGGGTTTTCCATGCTGTGCATAATACGCCTTATCCGCATTAGCTAACCGATCCTGAAACATAGCCCACTCACTTCTACACCTCTCTCTTACCTATAAAAGAAAAAAAATCGAGGAGCTTCAAAAGAAGTAATTAAGATCCGACTTAATCGCAACAAACGGGAAATGATATTTATCAAACTAGATTTGAGGTGAATTACAGATTTGCGTACCCCTTCCCAAGGAGCTTTACCATTCTCCGAGCTACCCTGCATATTTCATATAACAGGAATGGTGTGAAGAAAATACTTGAAAAATGATAAGAGGTCATACAAAAATGCATGGGAGCAATGAGCCGTCTCCTCCCTCCCCTCTCCCCCAAGAGCATAAACAGATCAGTGCAATAAGTTTTACAAACAAAATAGCAGAAAACAGCTTCAGCCTTTAGGATATATATCCACATATCGAGAAGCAAACACCAGCTTTAGCCCTAAGGACTTAAATTACATTGCAAGTAGGCACTCTTGTCTCTTGGTAAGCCAATAATTTCTCTTCTATTCCTACCCAGAACTCTAGAGAGACAAAAAGGAGCACTAAATTGAGTCATCCTATGAATCAGCCTTCAGAGGACACTTCAAGCCAAACTGGTAGAAACTTAGATCTATCAAACCTTTAACAGCCAAAAACATAGTTGCAAAGAGTTTTAGGTTGGAAACTGGAGAACAAGATAGTATTCTTAAACCAATATAAGATACCCTAGGACAAATAACATCTTTATCTGTTATAGTATTCTTAAACCAATATAAGATACCCTAGGACAAAAATTAACATCTTTATCTGTTTCTTATCCCTTCTGCAAGACACTCTAGAACTAAAATACTTGGGCACTTGCCAAAACAAAACTCACATGAATTGTACTACTATAATAAAAGAGAGGAATACTGGAGTTCAACCAACTGTATTATACACAGTACTAAATTGGTCAGAATGCAGGCGCTGTCAGTCAGTAAATCTCCCTTTCAGAGAGGCATCATGGATTTGAGTTCCCATTGTTGGGTAAGAAAAAGAAGTTGATTATCTATTTAAATGAGAGCAGTAGCTAATAGTGAGAACTTAATTTAACAAACTAGTAGAAATTTCAGCTATTTAGTTTCTGTATATGGACTTTTACAAACCTGACTCCCAAGGGAAGGAATAACTTGATGCACAATCCATTGTGAATCCACTACACCAATTTTTTCATGTGCAGGCTGCACAAACAAATAAAAGATAACAAGATTTTGCTAAATGGTCCACTATATTTCAAATTAGCAAAAACTATAGAATCCTGAAAGATGGTGGGGTTCAAGGTCCAAAATGATATCAAAGTCTAAAGGGAAGCCATCTTTACCGTGAGGCAAGTCCTCTTCCAATTTTATAACAGACATAGAAATGGGAACTACTGACCTCTACACATCTTCTGAGAGCGAAATCCAATCCCCATCCATGCACCAAATCATTCTATAAGGAAACATCAAATGGAAGCACAGCTGTCACTATAATAGCACATGTATATGTTAATGCACTCATGACCAGTGTAACTGCACTCTTGAAAGGATTGTAATGAATTGATATGAGTATTGCCAGTTAGTTATGCATGTGATCCCAATTGTAAGAACTACCTGAATCATATGCCAAACACATCGCCATGCTTCCCGAGAAAATACAGGAGCCATTATTTCCACAAACCTGAAAAAACAAATCAGGAAAAGGTAAGTTGCAGGCCAGCTAAAAGTATCAGATGCTGCAATTCCACAAAACTGAAAAAACAAATCAGGAAAAAGTAAGTTGCAGGCCAGCTAAAAGCCTAAAAGTATCAGATGGTGCAATTGTGGACAGGCCTTCTGTGAAATCAATTTCCGGAAGTGCTATGCATAAAAAACCCAAAACAGCACTCAGCTGACTATAAGTTTTCATGCCTGAGGAAGTAATTTACCAGAATTCAGTTGCTCAATCATAAGATATTAGAAGAAAACATGTACAGAAGGCATCAATTAACCATCTTGCTAGCTAAACGAGAATACAGCTAGAAGCATGTAGTTCTGCTCATAACATATAGATACTTCTCTCATCTTTCTTTGTCTACCAAATTGTTGTTTCGTTGCTTGAGCGGTAAGGAGAATGAGATAATGAAAAGAGAAAGGTAAAGATTTGGAGCAGGAGGCTTGCTTCTGAAAGTTTAAAGAAAGATTTCTACTGTCTTGAAATTATCAATCAACCCCGCCTCAATCCCAATTTCTGCAGTCATGCCCAATAATATAGACATACACAATATAACATAGACCCTTGAATTCTTCCAGTGTCTCAGAACACCCCCACCCCCACCCCCAAAAGCCAAAATGGTAGGGCTCAATCAAAAAATCCCTATGAGGAGCCTTAACGTACAAGCATAAACAACCAACAGACGGCCAGATAAGTTAATAAACTTTGTTAGGCCTGGTCTTGATGGATGAAGCCTCAACTAGCATTCAAATGTAAACCATATATCATAGAATTTTATTAAAAGACTAAATAATTCATAGTGATATTCTTAAGCAAATTATATTGGGTCCACTCTAAATTTAAGGTGCATTACATAATTCCTCTTTGAAGAAGTAATTAAACAAGCGGGTAACAAAAATGCTCAGCCATTATGGCATAGTTACTCAGATGATGGAGAAAGTTGAACGTTTGAAAGCACAGATTCTCCAAAGTACAATCACTTTTGACGTAACATGATAAATCTTAAACAATAAAGACTCTTCGGACTCAAACTAACATGTATCAATCAATCAACTATGCTCAATCCAAACACAGATCACATGCATGCTTGAGTTTAAGAGTAATAATTAGAAGTTGTGAATCAGAGTCCATATTTTTTAGAGTATATATCTTTAAAATTTTGAATAGTTCCAAATGTAGCATTCCGAACAGTTTAATGCATTAAAACGGTGCGAGAACCAAGCTTATCATGTTGTATCCATTAATATGTACATATATGTGGTGGTAGCAAGTACAGATTGCTCCAGTGCGTACATTTCTAAAATGTGTGTGTGTGTGTGAGAGAGAGAGAGAGAGAGTACGCTGCACAAGGAGGCAATCGTGGATCACTGCACCAGCCTGGTTTCTCCTCTGTATTCCTGTTTCAGTCACACAGAATTTTGAATGTGAATGAAAACAAGCTAATTTATATAGAGATTCCATCCGAACTATTTGGGATGCGGGAGAGGGGGACTGTCAGAGAGCGAGGAGGGGGGGACACGAGACACAATGGACTTACTTGTGAACTTCTTTATCACCCCTCCTCTTTGTCATTTGCCATGTTAGGCCATTGTTGGGTTCAAGCCCTGGCTGAGAGATCTCTAGACCATGTTTCTTAACTAGCTGAATATACCTGTCGTCATATTCAGGTGGCCTGGATTAGTTGCAAATACAAAGTGACAAGAAAAATCTCTCTTAAGAATGAGAGGATACTGAAAAACCAGAGCAAAACACCTACTTCTCTGCATTGAAGTGTTCAACTCCAAGATCTTCGTCCCAGATAAATATATAATCATAGGCAGCTACAACATCAGGATGCAAAAACCTCTTTGCATACCACCTGTTAAAGGAGATAGAAAGACCAGCAAAAGATTATGAAACTACAAAAAGAAAATAGTCTATAATTGCATTCAACACCCTTCCCCTCATCTTATCATCACAATTCAAGAAAAGGATGCTAGACATGCTACAGGGCTGCCTGAATTGGTAAAAGGTCTCAGGCATGTTACTTTTGATTCATGCATCAAATTATGGGATTTCGAATCCCAATGATTGTTCATAAACTAGAAAGTCTTACCATTTTGTCTGCTTCCTAACACTGACGTGAACTGCACGCTTGGACCACTCAAATTGATCCCATTCACTCGTTCGACCATCGTAATGAAAAAGCAAAATTTGAAAATCCTCTGAAAACTAACCAACATATATAGTATGAAATTCAGTGTACATAATAAAACACTGAGATATATTGATAGTGCTCCATAATATCACATTCAATGAATCGGTTTCTTTTTATTACCTTTTTAACTGCTGCATCAATGTTGTTCTTTTGATCCAAACCAACTGTAAATGTCACCAAATACTTTGGCTTCTTCCTCAGATCCTGAAAATTCCACCACATTTACAAGACTACACGTAAAGAAGGAACAGTCTTGCCGATAGTATTAGTACTATTCTTGTATTTCTTATCTCTAGATATTTGTTAGTACACGTGAGTCTTTGTTTTTTTTTCGTTTCTTTTTCTTGTTGTTGTTATGGTTGGTTGCTTCTTTGTCACTGTTACTTGAGCCGAGGGGTCTATCGGAAACAGCCTCTCTACCTTCACAAGGTAGGGATAAGGTTTGCGTACGCACTACCCTCCCCAGACCCCGCTTGTGGGATTATACTGAGTTTGTTGTTGTTATTGTAAAGAAGGAACAGATTTCCAACGAACAAAGGTAAACATCTTAAGCAATGCGAGAATTTCTTTTTGGTTACATTGCTGTCCTATCAATTAATGGTTTTGCAGAGAAGGATACAAGCTATCATGATGTATTATACAATCATTCACATTATCTCATTAAAATATATCAGAAATAAAACGGCTCATTGTCCCGTAAAATAATACTGAGCTGGAAGCAGATGAAGCGGACATGTACCCATATGATAAATAGCAGCTCGGGAAAGGCAGAATAACTGTATGTATCATAAACTCTACACTGACCAGACATTCGTTTTTTTGGATAACTCAGAATAATACAATAACCACAAGATATTCTTTGCACCATACCTCACTTGGCTCACCCCACAACCTTCGCAGATAGAAATCTGATTCTGAGACCACAATCCCTGGTGGTAAAGACTCTGCACCACGAGGATTTGTCGGAACATATATCTAATGAACAAAAATCAATGCCATCAGTAACTGAATACAAACTTCATGATGCTCTGGGTGCAACATATATCTTAGACCCTTTCTAAATGCAAAAGATCATGTAATCATGCAATTATATCTGCAATTTTTTATACTGCAAGTTGCAAGAATAACCAAATTAGAAAAGCTTGTAACAAAACAATAAATATAACAGATTTGGCAACTGAAAAACAATAAATATAACAGATTTGGCAACTGAAAAACAATAAATATAACAGATTTGGCAACTGAAAAACAATAAATATAACAGTGTATACAATTGTAACAATGTGCCACTGTTCCGTAGCGCACACGTAATTCTATGATATTATTCTTTAGCTACAATTAACGTGACACAAAATTCACTTTGACCGTCAAGATAAATAAATGACAAACTTTTCTTAAATATTTTGGTAAAATTTGATGATCCAAGAGGTAGCATCCAAACTGTACCTTTGCATAGTTTCTTTTTCTGGTTAGCAATTTCGACATAATTTCTTATCCTCCTATTTTTTTCTACATATTGAATTCACTAGCTCATTTTCAGTCCAAAGTTTGCCAAGTTGATTCACGAAAAGCAATTTGTGTCACACATAGTTGCACGCAGTAAGCATTTTTTCATCTTGACCATCAATCAATTACTGATAAAAAATATGAAATACCTAATGTTTCTCTGAGCATGCAGAAAATCTAGCATGTGCGTGTTCCATTTAAAAATGTATCAGCAAAAAACAGCATGAAATGGACAAGGTGAAAAAGAAAAGGTTTTAAGTAGACACTTACTCTACCTAATGCTAATAATATACTTAAAGTAAATAGAAAATGAGCCCTTTTTTTATTGGTGTTCTAAGTTTGTTTGTTTCACTAAATATTTTATTTGGCAACTGCTTAACTCAACAAAAACGTAGATGAATCCCTCCATAAGGAAAGATTTTTTTGCGGGCCAAACTGACATCATTAGTTAGTAAAATATTTAAAAAGCTTGTTCGACAAACAATCTTTCATAAGCATACAAGTGAACCAAAGTAGTGAAGCTGCAGGTAGGAAGACAGAATTTATAGGACTTGTAGTGATATAAATACCTTAGGTATTAAAGGAATATTGCCTGAACCAAGATTTTCAGGAAAACTACGCCCACTATGTCTCTGATGATCATCATTGAAGGCTACATCAAGAGATGATATAATGCTCGAAGGTAAAGTAATCTGCAAAGGACCTCCAAGATTATACTGAATGAAAAAAGGCATATTACTTTCCACCTCAGAGACCATCCAAAAATTGGCCTAACATACCTTTGTTAGAGAAACAGAAGGAAACGAAATGCCAATGAAATATCCAAATACCATTCCCATGACTGTTGTTATAATAAGCCTGGCACTGTCGTTTGATCTTTTGAAAACCCCAGTGAACCTTAAAGAGCAAAGAGGGTATTTCGTTAGCTAACCGATAGAAATAAAACCAGGAGTTACGGACAACTAAAACCTGAGTGAGATTAATTACAAAAAACATGTTCCTTTGTCTACAAACCTGCGGTGAGAGGTTCCCATTGTGATAAAAGTTTCACAACTCAAGGGTCATGCACTAGGCAGACACCAATTCCTTGAGCAACCTCAGAAACGCATATAGTATCATCCAATTTCAAAAGAACAAACTTGGCATGCCTGAAAAGGTAAATCATATTACTCTGGGAGCAACAAGTTCACGATACCCATACGGGCCATCCCTTCATAACTACACAAAATCTTTTATCCTCGTGGTATGATGAACTGTTCCACAAATCTTACTATCAAACTTTTTATTAGCTTTAGAATTGTAGTAAGTCGGGAAATTTACTGAAAACCTCTAAGAGAGACCAATTTAACAGCTCTTAAACTTCAATTTCAGTTTAAAAACTGTAAGTTGGTGTCTCTTAAATGCTGTAACTTCTAGTTATGATTTTTTTTTTTTTCAATTTCCTAGTAAATGGGTAAACAAATCTTACTTGAATTACTGATCTGGACCATAAACTCCAGCAAAAAAAAGTAACGTAAAAAGAAATCCAAAAATGCTATCTAAAGAAAAACCCTAGACCTCCAATTAACCAATAAATAAAATGGTTAAAATTGCGAGCAGAACATCAAGAATGCTGCTTGGATTCAATGTGAAAATTCATGAACAAATAAAAAGCCCAAATTTTGGAAAAAGCACGAACTAAAACAAGAGATTAAATTAGAAATGTAAGACCCTAAATTTCAATTACAATTTCTAAGATCAGTACTTTACAATAACAAATAGCTGCAAAATTAACAGTGTTCCATTGCAAAACGCAGCATGAAAATAAGAGCAGGTGAAGAAAAGCTAGGGTTTGAAAGACGTACAGGTAATCCCCGATGGTTTCACAGAGAGAAGAGATGAGAGATCGGGTATCAAATTTCAATGTTTGGTATGTTGTGAGACGAAATGTCAAATATTGATAAATCTGAAAAATTATGTCATCCGTTGGAAAGAAAATTTGTATCAGTAATTTCTTACCATAATGTCCCTTGCCAAATTAATAGTATAATTTTTGGTAAAGAAGATAATAAATAATAATGATTTAAATTATTGAAGATCATTTATTAATCAAAGATCAGTTACATTCATAACTAATATTTTAAAATGATAAAAATTCATTTTGAGGACTCCTTTGCGTGGATTGAAAAAAGAAATTACTAGGAGTTTCAATTGTATACTTATCATGGTTAAATATAGACATTAGTTATATATTTATTAGAGTGATTATATACACCAGACGCAGATAAATTATGATAAGTAGTTGCATTATTTTTTTGTAAATAAAAATAATTGCATTTATGCTTGAAATTCAGGCAATATATTTAACATAATGCTCTTCCCAAATAATGCAAGAATTGCGAGGAAATGTAATTAAATAACAATAGCAATCAACACAAAAATACTTTCAAGCTTCAATTTAAGTTGGATCCTCTGTTTCCATTGTTGAATTTGAATTTTGCCTCTTTTATCTTTGATTAGATCAAAATACTTTAATAGCTTTAAGTTTCGAATTCAAACATAACGTTATTTTAATAATTAATGCGGGTCCTCTTTTGACACAAACCTGTGTATAGTTTGATAATGCCCCCACATGGTGGCCCCAAAAATTTGCCTGTCTACTTTCCTAGGACAACCAAGAATGATCCTAAGATTTGAAAAAAGTATAAATAAATAAATAAGAGAAAACGAATTATGGACTAATTAAGTGCTCGACATGGCTGAATCAAAATTTTAACTTGGATTCTAAGTATGTTATTGTAGTAATTTCATTTTCAGGATCATGAGTGTGAAGTCACCCACTTTCTAATCTAACAATGACAACAATCCTACAAACTGTCGCAAATTAAAATTATTTTCGATGAAGGAGATTTACTGCATACCAGTTCATGTCGCAATTAAACTTTGCGATAACATCTTATTCCTAATTTCTCGTGTTGTATACTATTAATCATGGGTTTGATTTGGATAGAGAATTTATCATAAAATAATTATTTATTCAATTTTAATAAAGTTTTAAATGTATCATATTTTAGTTTGTGCTCTTTGCTCATATAATAGATAATTTAGTATATAAAATTTAGCTTATACACGAAAGATTAAATTATCAGTTCTTATAAGTATAAATTTTTAGTTTACAATTAGCTGTGTATATTATTATTATTTTAATTTATTAAAAAGCGAAATCCTTTCGCGGGTCAAAATACCTGGTAAATTGAATAATAATAATAATAATAATAATAATAATAATAATAATAATGGACCTTGACGAAGTAATAGTTAGTTGATGGAATCTATTCTCGGTTTAGAGTAAGGCCGGCTACTGGTCCGGTCCGGTCACGGACCGGATTTTTTTTCCGGTCCGGTCCGGTCCGGTACCATTACTGCGCCCAAAACCGGACCTAACCGGTCCCAATCGGTCCGGCCTTACCGGCTAAAAACCATTGGACCGGCTCGTGACCGGTACCGGTGGCCGGCCTACCGGTCCGATCCGGTCCGGTCTCCGGTTTATTCTATTTTTTTTTGATTTTTTTTTTAATAATTAGTTAATTACCATTTGACTCATTTATTTAACTTTATAAATAATTGAAAATTATGTTTCAAATCCGAATTTTAGAATTAAAGAAGTTACTATATAATATTCTTATAAGTTTTTGGAAATATAACTTATAATTAGAAATATAACTTATTCAAAGTTAGTAAAATTATAAATTTTTTAGTAGTGTAGTAGAAGGAAATTATAAGTTTTTGAAAATATAACTTATAATTAGAATTAAAGAAGTTACTATATAATGTTCTTACAAAGTTTCAATTAGTTTCAAACTTTATAATTAGATTCAAATTTCAAACCTTGAAATTTATTTAAAGTTAGTAAAATTATAAATTTTGTAGTAGTGTAGTAGAAGGAAATTATAAGTTTTGAAAAATATAACATATAATTAGAATTAAAGAAGTTACTATATAATATTCTTACAAAGTTTCAATTAGTTTCAAACTTTATAATATTTGATTCAAATTTCAAACCTTTAAATATATTCAAAGTTAGTAAATTATAA
>MCJB01042934.1:3519-31996 GCA_002018475.1 Nicotiana obtusifolia
CAACGCCGCGCGCGGACCCTGAGCCAAAAGGATAATGTTGCTGCTGACGGACTTGTTTCTACTTTGTAGAAGACTAAGTCCTTTTTCTTTGTAAATATAGATAGGTTTACTTTATTTACTTTCAGCATGACTTTACAGCTTTCTTAGATCTACTCGTGTAACTTTGGTTTATTTATTTTAAGCATTATTAGGGGGGTATAAGCATTCAAACATTCAAGCAAGCAAGCAATTCTCTGTACTGGTGTCTCACCCCCTCGACACTGCGTAGTTTTTGTAATAGACTTTCATTTATTCAAGCAAGCTATTTTTCTCACTTTTCTGCTCAAGCTCTCAAATTCTCTCGTTACTCATAAATTGGTTTTCCCGCACGGCACTGACAATCTAGTCTAGCGTGCGGAGGGGACCCCGGTTGGCGGACAGCAATCGCACTGACAGCGATTGCTTAGCCTTACGCTACCCTTCCAAAGAATCTCAGGAAGGCGTCGCGTAACAGTCTACACGTGAGGTGTCCATTTATAGGCTATAAAGTTTACCCAATACAGATAGTCCCCCTACTTACCGGTGACTCAACTTGGTGTGACTAGGAAGTAGATAATATCTCTTATTACTTGGGGGGAAAGTTCTTGAATGGTTTCTGAAAGGTTGCACATCTCTCTGCATTTATTGATCCTGATATGTGCTCTTTGTGAATTAAGTAGCAGTTTTACCAATTACCAAGGTAATGATGATTTTGGTTTGAAAACCGTCTATAAATTTACCCATCTTTTTTACTTTTTACTTTACTCTTTTTCAAGTTCCTTCAATACTCTTCAAATATTTGCAATCTGTTTTCTTCTTCTATCAAAACTTTCGATTACCATAAACAACCTTTTCCACCTTTTATCAATAAACATCGATGTATTTCACCATGTCTTCTCCACGTGCTTCAATTTTCACTATCGTTAACCCTTCTTCTATCGCCAAACAAGGCGACTCCATGGTGGTTATGACTGCTCTACTACCGATAACCGCCAACATACAAATTTGCATTAGTGTGGGACCTACCAAAAAAACAAGCCCAAAAAACTGACGCTGAGCCCCCCACTATGAACACGATCATTCCTAAAGAATGGCCTTTTGATAAGGATCTTCAGATTCAAGGCACTTCCTCGAACCCAAAAAGTGATCGGGACAGGACAGTTGACGAATACCCTTCTTCTATCCGGCCAGCCAGCATTTCTGTTGTGAAAGAGAATTGTGCTTGAAAAATATTAGAGTATTGGCCCACTAGACGTGGAGAGGATAACTTTCAGTAAACCATGATATACTTTTATTTATATATACCCTTTCACCGTCAGGCTCGGGCACGAAATTGATCCAGTCATCCTTGACTTTTGCTGGAGTTACCTATTCTGCCTAGCTCAAATTGGTTCGACAATGTGGCGTACAGTAGCTTGCACCAGTACCTGAATTCTCGAGCACAAGAAAGTTTTTCCCTTGCACACTTGATCCGTCTCTACTCTCCCAAGATTTTTCAAGAAGGCGTGATCAAACTCAGCAAGCTGGCCATAATGCTACAATTGTCTAGGCCCCACAATGCGTGCATTATTTACCCGAAAAAAAGTATAGCTAAATTTGTATACATGGTTAATAGACACATGAATTAAGATGATCTGATTAGCAGAATTTCAAATGAGAAGCAGCAACGTAGAAGATACTTAAAGAATGAAACAAGCATGAATTTGAGTGAGGTCCGTCTGAATAAGGTTAATAACGAAGCTCAAACAAATATGTTTTCATAGAACTATGAAAATGAAAGAAAGAAGGTTTGTTCTTGATGATTATTATCGATCGCTTACTTACAATGATTACTATTACGCGGCGCCTTCCTGAGGTTCTTTGGAAGGGCAACGTAAGGCTAAGCAATCGATGTCAGTACGATTGCTGCCCGCCAACTGAGGTCCTTCCGTACGCTAGACTAGATTGTCAGAGCCGTACGGGAAAACCAATATCGTAAGCAACGAGAGAATTGAAAGCAGTAATTGATGATGAATGCTGATTGTATTGATGATGATGAAAGCTATTACAAAGCTAATACGGTGTCGAGGGGGACAGACACCAGTACAGAGAAATGATTGCTTGCTTGAATGTTTGAATGCTTGATCCCCCCTAATAATGCTTAAAAAAAATAAACCTAAGTTACAAGAGTTGACCTATGAAAGCTGTAAATGCATACAGAATGTAAAATGAAGTAAAACTACTCTATATTTACAATGAAAGGACTTAGACTTCTCAAAGTAGGAGCAAGTCCAGTGGCAGCAACTTTGTCTTGAGCATCAGGGTCTGCGCGAGCGCACGTTGCTATCGGCGCGCGCGGCACTATTTGTGTCTGCCTGCGGCTGGGCGCTGGCGCTTGGATCATGATGGGTGCGCGCGGCATTGTCTGTGCACGCGGCATTGTATATGCGTGCGGTGCTGTTGGCACTCGCAAGCCGCTGGGCGTCGGCAAGGAGTTTAGGTGGGGCGACAGAGGCACATGCGCCCTTGTCACTAAGCGCTGCCGAGACCACGGGGCCGACCGTGGCGCTAGGCTTTGAGAGGCTTTCCAGGACGCCACGGGGCGCGTCCAAGGGGTCATAGGGCGAGGCTGGAAAGCAGCCCATGACATTTTCCCCCACCTGAGTTGGCGCCGTCCTTGGAGCCTTATCTGCATGATGATGATGATGATGATTGGTCAGGCTTCTATTGGCTAGGATGTTTGTTCCCCTCTATTTTGTGGGGTGATGATGATGATCTGAATGACACTCCATGTATTTTCGAAATGATTTGAGGCGGCTGACATGGAACACTGGATGGATTTTCCACCAGGATAGAATGTTGACCTGCTATGTAGCTTTCCTAAGGCGTCTTTCAATGGACATGGGTCCAATGTATTGCTGCAATAGGCGAGGGTCCCGGGTCTTCTCTGCAAATAAGTACTGCTTTGGGACTCTTACCATCACTTTGTCTCCTGCTTGATATTGGACAAAGCAAAGGTTCTGTTCTGCATGCCTCGTTGCTCTGCCTTGGGCTTTGACGAGATAGCTCCGCACTATCTGCATGGTTTGCTCCCATTCCTTCGAGAAACTGGCAGCTTGAGGCGATGTTGGCATGTTTGGCGCATTCACCGTTTGTGGGAGTAGCGATTGCTGTTAGGTAACAATTTCAAAAGCGCTTTTGTTTGTAATGGCGCACTTTTGTGAATTGAAACACAGTTGAGCAGCATCCAAAAGCTTCATCCAATGTTTTTGCGACCCGGTTGCAAAGTGGTGGAGATATTCCTCCAGCATCACATTGAACCGTTCTGTTGGGCCATCTGCCTGATGATGAATGTTTGAGTTGTGGCTCACTGTGGATCCGAAGCACCCAAAGAGATGGGTCCAAAATCTGCTAGTGAAGCGAGAGTTGCTATCACTAATGATGTGTTAGGGCATACCCCAATATTTGACAATATGAGCAAAGAAGAGTCGAGCTGTATCCTCTGCTGACATGTTTTGTGGGGCTGCTATGAATGTGACATACTTGGAACATCGGTCTACCACAACCAGGATGGTTACAAGATCTCCGACCTTTGGTAATCCTGTGATGAAATTGAGGGAAATGCTTTCTCATGGTCTCTGCGGAGCAGATAGCGGCTTGAAGAATCCCGATTGTGCTGAGCGATCCGACTTGTCCTTATGGCATGGTTGGCAAGTCTTCATGCAATGCGGGGCGCCATCAGTTGCTTGACGCCGATGATGTGATTTCTGATTTTTTATGATGAAGGTAGCCGGAACCTTGGTTTCATGTCTTTTGTCTCCCTTCATCGACCGCATGGCCGAGAGGTTTTCAATGGCCATCTTTATGGGCTTTCATGGAATGACGCGGGGTTTGGCCCTGTTGTCTCCCATCATCAGGAGCATGTCGGCATATGGTACCGGTATAGTGTTGGTTTGCCTCAGGAATTCCAATCCCACTATCAGCTCGAAGTCATCGATGATAGCTATGCGTAGGTCGAACCTTCCCTCGTATGGACCAAGCTTCATTGGTACTGCTTTGGCTTTTCCACTCACTGGCTGCGGTGTGAGTTGATAGCCTTGACATGGCCGCTGCACTTTTGCACTGCTAGACCGAGGCGCTCTACCTGAGTTGAGGCCAAGTAATTGTGGGTAGCACCCGTGTCTATCATTGCTCGAATCGGCCTGCCATTCACTTTCATATCAACGAACATGAGAGTCCTCTCATTCGCCTTCTCTTTCCCTTTCTTGGCGATCGGGCAGATGTTCTTCGTAGGGTTACCAGTGCTGGTTCCTGCTAAGGTATCTGGATAGAGCCAACAAGTGTGTTGAAGGTACCTACTTGCTCTGCTTCGTCAGAGTCAGTGTCTGACTCGTCTTCGACTGTCTGATGAGCGTTGATCTTAGCATGTGGGTATTCATTGTTCCAATGTTCCCTGCCGCGATGACGGCATTCTGAAGGGGGCTTTCTCCCCTGATTGTTGTTGACTGATGCAGCGGTGTTGTTTCTTGATGAAGGAGTCTTAATGCACTTCGATCTCCCCCATTTCTGCTAGGGCCACCATTGCTTGGTTGGCTCCCGTTGTATCCCCCTCGGACAGGCAGCTGGGACCTATCCCTCAGAGTTTCCAAATGATAATCCCCAAGGCATTCTGCAGCTTGGATCGCCCTGGGCCGGGTATCTACCCTCTGTCGTTGTAGCTCTACACGGGCATGGGGTTTCAAACCTTCTATGAATGCGAAGAGCTTGTCTTTGTCCCCCATGTCTCGTATGTTTAGCATGAGCGCGGAGAATTCCCGGACGTAATCCCGCACTGATCTGGTTTGGCGGAGTTCCCGCAGTTTTCTCCGTGCATTGTATTCCACATTCTCAGGGAAGAACTGCAGGCGTATGGTTGCCTTTAGTTCTGCCCATGTCTGGAGGTTGTCTGCACCGGCCCTAATAGCTTCATATTTCACTCGCCACCAGAGTTTAGCATCGCCCTGAAGATACATGGCAGCAGTTGCTACCTGTTTTGCTTCTTCCAGTGGACCGACAATATCGAAGTATTGTTCGATGTCGAATATGAAATTTTCCACTTCTTTAGCATCCCGGGCTCCATTGTATGGCTTTGGCTCTGGAATTTTCAG
This sequence comes from Nicotiana obtusifolia, assembly GCA_002018475.1. Lineage (NCBI taxonomy): Eukaryota > Viridiplantae > Streptophyta > Magnoliopsida > Solanales > Solanaceae > Nicotiana > Nicotiana obtusifolia. Next base: position 8,664 of record MCJB01042934.1, read on the forward strand.
CTTTTGTGGCATAGGGGTAATGTTCGTGGCGCCCCCGGTATGGTTGTTGCCTCCTCTGAGCAGGCTTTGAAGGGCAGCATTGACAACGTTGAGCTGGCCTGTCAAGTTGTCTATGGTTTGCTGCATGGCAGTGATTCTGGATGCCTCTTGTTCACGTTAGGCTAAATCCTCAGCACGCTCCTGTTGGAGGTCCTCGAATTTTCCATGAATGCCAGCTGCCTCGACGGCTGCTGTTTGACGGTCATCCTCAGAGTCCCGACTGATGTTTGCAATGTCATTTTCGGCCTGCCACATCCTGCGGTCCAAGTCGTCCAACCTTTGCACTAGGCTGGTTCTTAAATCAGGCACCGTATCTACGATGGGCCGTAGTACGTCAACCGTCTGTTCGAGGACAGTGATCCGATCCCCTTGATTCACCATGGTCAGAAATAATGGCAGCACGTTCCCTCGTCCGATGTCGAGCCTAGGCTCTGATACCAACTATTACGCGGCGCCTTCCTGAGGTTCTTTGGAAGGGCAATGTAAGGCTAAGCAACCGATGTCAGTACGACTGTAGTCCGCCAACTGAGGTCCCCTTCGTACGCTAGACTAGATTGTCAGTGCCGTACGGGAAAACCAATATCGTAAGCAACGAGAGAATTGAAAGCAGTAATTGATGATGAATGCTGATTGTATTGATGATGATGAAAGCTATTACAAAGCTAATGTGGTGTCGAGGGGGAGAGACACCAGTACAGAGAAATGATTGCTTGTTTGAATGTTTGAATGCTTGATCCCCCCTAATAATGCTTAAAAAAATAAACCTAAGTTACAAGAGTTGACCTATGAAAGCTGTAAATGCATACTAAATGTCAAATGAAGTAAAACTACTCTATATTTACGATGAAAGGACTTAGACTTCTACAAAGTAGGAGCAAGTCCAGTTGCAGCAACTTTGTCTTGAGCATCAGGGTCTGCGCGCGCGTTACTATCGGCGCGCGTGGCACTATTTGTGTCTGCCTGCGGCTGGGCGCTGGCGCTTGGATCATGATGGGTGCGCGCGACATTGTCTGTGCGTGCGGCATTGTCTATGCGCGCGGCGCTATTGGCACTCGCAACCCGCTGGGTGCCGGCAAGGAGTTTAAGTGGCACGACAGAGGCACATGCGCGCTTGTCACTTGGCGCTGCCAAGACCACGGGGCCGACTGTGGCGCTAGGCTTTGGGAGGCTTGCCAGGACACTACGAGGCGCGTCCAAAGGGTCATTGGGCGAGGCTGGAAAGCAGCCCATGACAGTACAAATGCTCTATTTTTAGCAAGATTTAGAGAGACAAGATCCTCAAATTTCATCCTCATAAAAATGAATAAAAACCCCTCTTAATGGATGCGTAACATTAGGAATAAATATCAAGATCTTCTGTAAAGGCTGCTCCGTTAATTTTACTTTTTTCAATTAATGTCTTATTTTTAAATTCATTTCTCTGTGTCTTGCATCCCCAGAAATTGTTTTAAATGATACCGGTCACATAACTTTATCCTGTATTATTTGGCCGCTAACACACCTTGATCCTATCACCATTGCCATGTATTTACACGTGGGGTTTTCACCCGTATACTCTAAATTTTACCCGATATAAGATTCAATTGCTAGCCGCAGTTGTTGCGTTGTGTCTCCCTTTTGGGTCATGAATAAGGAGCAGTCCATCGTACAGAGGCCAAACACAACTAATTTATGTTATACAATATACTTCTTTGGTCTCTGACATGATGGTACAGTCAAATGAGTGTCATGTATATTTAAGATCACAAATGTAAAAAGAAAATTCTTCATAAATTTCGTGTCTAGTAAAAAATCATCATATAAAAAGGGAGCAGAGTATTTCTCAATAGTCTAGACTTTTTTGTAAGCAAAAACTATATTCCATTTTTGTCCTTTTAAAGTTTTTACAAACTCCGAAGAAAGATATTTAAAGGCTCTATTACTGTGAATATTATTTGTCTAAACTATCATTCATCTTTCCTCAAAGTTTCCGACGACAGAAACTTTTGAAATTTTTTATATATCATTTATTAGAACAAAGATAAAACTGAAAAAAAAAAAAAAAGAATTAATGCCTTCTTGATTTTCTAATATGCTAAATATTTTGAATAATTTTGTTTTTGATTAAAATTGCAGATATAGAATAATTTTGTACAATTTTCTATCTTAATCCTCATACTTTCTTTTTCCTTGCAAAGCAATAGAAGAACAAATTGGGTTGTAAACGTTGGATCAAGTAGGGTTGTGGGGACATTTACCTACTGGCTACTTCTGTTAAACACTAAGATGACCTCAACTGTAGGTTACTGAAGCTTTTCTACATAAATCTATGCAATCTTCATTTGGAAGGCTTGGAATATACGCCTTCTAGCTTTTTGTATTATTTATTCTTCTAGATTTTTGAGATACAAAATTATCAATAATTTTCTCATAATCAATTTTCTCTAATAATTCGTTTAGCCAACTCATTTAATTTTTCTTAGGAAATTGTTGATCTTAGGTAAAATTTTATAGAGCAATAAAAGTGTAGAACTATTGAAAATTATTGAACACTTGAACTTATAATGAAATCTTGAAGAAATAATGTAAGTAGTAAAATCTTGAAAAAAGAAGGTAAGCAAGAATATCAAAGAAAAAGAAATAAAATATGTAGTGTTTCTGAAATAGGAAGTGATTGCAAAAAAAAAAGATTGACTTGGACAAATTAAGGAAGGGGAATAGAATTTTTATTTTATCTAATGAAGGAGTAAAAAGTGAAATTGTCAAATCTACTTAAATTGAAACGTTGAGAAAACTATTCATCCACCCATTTTTAAGTAAGTCAAATTGTTACTTTATTCATCTATCTAAAAAATTTCATTCTTTTTATATGAAAAACTCTACGTTTATATTAAAAATACTAAATATTATTTCTTAAGTACCTATGAACCTATTATTTTAAAAGAGGCCTAAAGCATAACCTTACCACCGATAACATTACAGCCGGCCCTGAATTTCGCATAGGTCAAGAATAAATTTGATCATGTGCACATGTTAAAAGCTTCTTCCACTAAATAATAAGGGCAATCCTAGCCTCACTTTTGTAACACAAAGGGTAAATGAAGGCCAATTTAGCTCATCTGTATCTATCTATATCTATACTATATTAGAAGCACGAAAGTCCTCAGTAAAATATCGTCTTTTTTACCCTTTAAAGATAGAGTTTACACTAAATAAAATAGTTATTTTATTAATTTTCTAATATTTAAAATTTTAGAATCAAATAATATTTTATTTGTTAAGACTTTCATACTTAAAATATTGTATAAAAATTTCTAATATTTAAAATATTAAAATCAACTAAAATTTTCATATATAATTTGAAGACCTAATAGGTCCAATAAAAGAATTAATTATGACGTTGAAGAATGCAAATTTCAAGTTTTAATTTTAACTACTAAACATTATATTTGGATTTGTTTACCCTTAAATACGTGTAACAACTAAATTTGTACGTGGTATTAAGGATATGTGACTTGGCCTGATACAATTAAAGAATGAATGATAAATAAAGGCTAAATTAAATAAGTGAAAGAGTAAGCAAACCACCAAAGTTGAACAATTCAGCTATGACGGAATAAACAGGAATGAAACAAGTATTTTATGAAGAAGACAGTAAATATATGCTAACTTAGTGCCTTCATGTATCTCCCTTAAGATGTATTCGGTGTCACCGGGCCCAAGACATATGGCGAGGGGACCTCCGAATGTTCTTCTGTATTGGGTTCCATCGTCGGAAAAACAAAATCGGGCTGCCTTTGTGCGTAACGCTCTCGATTATTTGGGATCCGATGGGAGCTTACCTGAACTGAGATAATCTATGTATTTGTTCCTCCAATCCCAGGTCAAGCTTGTTGAGTTAATTTCGGCATGGCCTTCTTCCACCACCGACCTCAATAGTTGCACGACCTTTTCAGAATCGATCTCCTCATCTTCGACCGATGATCCTAAGTTGGCGAGGGCATCGGCCTCACTATTTTGTTCTCGCGGTATGTGCTGTAGGGTCCATTCTTTAAACCTATGTAGTGTGACTTGAAGCTTGTCCACATACCTTTGCATTCGCCCCTCTCTGACTTCGAACGTCCTGTTTACTTGATTGACTACGAGAAGGGAATCACCTTTGGCCTCGATTATCTCTGCCCCCAGGCTTTTGGCCAACTCTAAACCTGCAATCATAGCTTCATACTCTGCTTCGTTGTTAGTTAATTTTGCAATCTTAATAGACTGTCGAATTGTATTCCCGGTCGGGGGCCTTAGTACGATACCAAGCCCCGATCCACTCGAATTGGAGGCGCCGTCTGTGAACAAAGTTCACATTCCCGAATGAGTCCCTGATTCGGTCATAAGTTCTTTCTCGACCTCGGGTACAAGCGACGGCGTGAAATCAGCGAAAAAATCTGCCAAAACTTGAGATTTGATCGAGGTTCGAGGCCGATATTCGATATCGTATCTGCTTATTTCAATGGCCTATTTGGCCAGCCGACTCGATAGCTCAGGTTTGTGCATAATATTCCTAAGGGGATAAGTTGTTACTACGCATACGGGATGGCATTGGAAATATGGTTTAAGCTTCCTAGAGGCACTCAATAAAGCGAGTGCTAGCTTTTCCAAATGTGGGTATCTAGTTTCGGCCTCACCTAGGGTTCTACTAACGTAATAAATGGGGAATTGCGTACCTTGTTCTTCTCAGACCAGGACCCCGCTCACCGCTACTTCCGAAACGGCTAGGTAAAGGTATAGTTGCTCACCTGTCTTTGGTGTATGCAACAAAGGTGGACTAGAAATATACCTTTTAAGCTCCTCTAACGCACGTTGACATTCCGGACCCCACGAAAATTCATTCTTCTTTTTCAGCAAGTTGAAGAACTGGTGGCTCCTGTCGGATGATCTCAAGATGAATCGGCCTAGGGCTGCTATCCGCCCTGTCAGCTTCTGCACAACTTTCACACTGTCTACGATTGTTATATCTTTGATGGCTTTGATTTTCTCGGGGTTGATTTCTATCCCTCGGTTCGAGACCATGAATCCAAGGAATTTCCCGAACCCACTCTGAATGCACACTTCTCTGGGTTCAACTTCATGTTGTACCGTTTTAGCACAGCGAACATTTCCTGCAAATGACTCAAATGGTCCTCTGCTCGCAAGGACTTAACTAGCATGTCATCAATGTAAACTTCCATTGTTATTCCTAGTTGTTTCTCGAACATCTTATTTACTAGGCGTTGATAGGTAGCCCCCGCATTTTTTAGCCCGAACGGCATCACGTTGTAGCAATAAGTACCATACTTAGTGATGAAGGATGTCTTTTCTTGATCATCCTTATCCATTCGTATCTAGTTGTAACCAGAATAGGCATCGAGAAAGCTAAGGGTCTCGTGGCCAGCGGTAGCATCGATCATGCGATCGATGTTGGGCAAGGGAAAGGAATCTTTGGGGCACACCTTATTTAGATCTATAATCAATGCACATCCTTAGCTTATTTCCCTTTTTAGGAACTACAACTACATTTGCTAGCCACTCAGGGTATTTGACTTCCCGTATGGACCCTATATTTAAAAGTTTATTTACCTCGTCCTTGATGAATGCTTGCTTAATCTCGGACTGAGGTCTCCTCTTTTGCTTGACCGGCCGGAATTAATGCTCAATTTGTGAGTTGTAATTTCCAGTGGTATCCCTGTTATGTCAAGATGGGACCAAGCAAAAGAGTGTTTGTTAGCTGAAAGAAATTTAATTAGTTTAGCCCTGAGCTCGGAGCTTAGGCCCGAACCCAGGTATACCTTTCGATCCGGGGAGTCGCCTCAGAGTGAAATCTGCTCGAGCTCCTCGACCATTGATTTGGTTGTTCGGACTTGTTGGGTCCGATGAATGACCGGGGAACCCCATAATCATCATCTTCGAGATGATCCTGCTCACCTTCGTTTGTTGAAGGTGGTGTCTGTGATTGCTATTGGGTCTTTTGGGAAGGAGCGGTCGGCTTTGGCACTGTCTCTTCCACTGCGAACATCTCCCTCGCAGCATGTTGTTCTCCGTAAATGGTTATGACCCCATCAGCCGTTGGGAATTTCAACATTTGGTGCAATGTTGAAGGTACAGCTCCAATGTCATGAATCCAAGGCCTCCCGAGCAAGGCATTGTTCCTCATGTCTCCTTCGATCATACAAAACTTTGTTCCTCGAACAGTACCGGCGGTGTTCACCAACAATGTTATTTCCCCTTTGGTTGTCTCGCATGCCATGTTGAAACCATTGAGGATCCGAGCTTCAGGAATAATCTGGTCTGTCAATCCGAACTGCTCGATGACCCAAGACCGAATTATATTGGCTGAACTACCGGGATCGACAAGTACACGCTTCACCCGGGTTTTTTGTATGAGCATCGATATCACTAAGGCGTCGTTATGGGGCTATATGACTCCTTCCGCATCTTTATCACTGAAGCATAAAGCTTCTTCTTCCGCCGCATAATCCCGAGTGCGCTTTTATCGGGTGATAGATATTTTGGTAGTCTTTAACACCGGGCCTTGGGATGTATCTACCCCTCCGATTATCATGTTGATCGTGTGCTGAGGCTCCTCCTAGTTTGTTGGCATGTTCCTGTTCCCGTAATGGTTTTTGGCCCGGTCGCTTAAAAACTCTCGAAGGTGCCCGTTTTCGAGCAACCGTGCCACCTCTTCCCTCAGTTGTCGACAGTCTTCCGTCTTATGTCCATGTGTACCATGGTACTTACATATCAAGTTGGGGTCTCTCTTAGCCGGATTCGATTGCAGCGGTCGAGGCCATTTGGCATCTTTAATGTGACCGATGGCGGATACGAGAGTCGCTGGATCGACGTTGAAGTTGTATTCGGACAGTCGGGGTGCTTCTCGGTGACCAGCGGCTCTCTCGAAGTTATTTCTTGACAATGGTCCTCGGTTCCTTCGATTAGGATCGTTCCTCCTCTCCTGTCTCGGAGAACCCTGCCTTCCTGGAATGGCCCTTCGATCGCCAGGGTACGGTCAATGTCTGTCTCTGTTCGATCTTGGCTCTCGGTAATTATCTCTTTGAGTCCGGTCATGAGTTCTGATTGGCTAAGCGGATCCCCAGGGGGCTCCAAGCTGATCGCCCTCGACCCTTATCTTCGATTGATACCGATTGTATATATCCGCCCAAGTGGCAGGCGGGTATTCGATCAAGCTCTGCTTAGCTGTTGTGAAGCCGTTGAACTTCGGGCGTTGAGCCCTTGAGTGAAAGTTTGTACGGCCCAATCATCGGTGATCGGAGGTAGGTCCATTCGTTCCATTTGAAAGCGAGATACCAATTCCCTTAGCATCTCGTTGTCTCTTTGCCGGACTTTGAATAAGTCCGATTTCTATGTCTCGACTTTAATGGCACCCGATGAGCTTTGACGAAGGTGTCCGCAAGCATGGCAAAAGAATCGATGGAATTCGTGGGCAAGTTGTGGTACCAAGTCATTTCTCCTTTCGACAAGGTCTCCCCGAATTTCTTTAGGAGAACGGACTCAATCTCGTCATCTTCGAGATCATTCCCCTTTATGGCTCATGTTTACACCGTTACGTGTTCATTTGGGTCAAATGTCCCGTTGTACTTGGGGATTTCTGGCATGCGAAACTTTTTTGGTATAGGTTTTAGGTCAGCGCGTGAGGGGAAAGGATTTTGCACGAATTTCTTCGAGTCTAAGCCTTTCAACACCGGGGGTGCTCCTGGAATCTGATCCACCCTCGAATTATATGTTTCTACTTTCTTGTCATTGGCTTCAATCTTCTTCTCGCCCGATTCGACTCGCTTCGTCAGCTCCTCAAGCATCTTTATGATTCCAGAATTTGTCCCTGATCTGCTTTCATCCGGTTGCGCCGCAGTCGGTTCGTTTTTGGGGATAACTCCTCGAGAAGAACCGGCTTGAACCCTGTCCGAAACCTGACTGCGACTTTGCAATTGAGCGATGGCTGCTTGTTGGGCTTGTAACATGTCAAATATCATTTTGAGATTGATCCCGTCCCCTTTGTTGTTTTGAGTTCTTGAACGGTGTTCTCTCTGGACACTGTTCGACGGGCCAGAAGTCTGATCCACATCTATCGCCATTTGAGAGTTGGCGTCGATTGGAACTTCGTTACCGGGCATCACATTGTTGTTTTCGCCCTGGTGGTCGAACTCGCCATTGACGAACTGAGGCATGGATTGTGAGTGCGACATGACTGTGTTATATCCTGAAAACAAAAGATTCTGGAAAGAACAAGCGTAATATAGTGTGTGTGACAGAAAATTGTATCAAACGTTCACTATTATCCTTAGCCCCACGGTGGGCGCCAAACTGTTTACCCTTAAATACGTGTAACAATTAAATTTGTACGTAGTATTAAGGATACGTGACTTGGCCTGATACAATTAAAGAATGAATGATAAATAAAAGCTAAATTAAATAAGTGAAAGATTAAGCAAACCACCAAAGTTGAACAATTCAGCTATGACGGAATGAACAGGAATAAAACAAGTATTTTATGAAGAAGACAGTAAAAATATGCTAACTTTGTATATTGATCGTATGTTGTGTTGTATACAGTAGGGTTGAATTCTTTATATAGGAGGAGAAAAGAATCCTATACAAGGTAAAAGGCCTAATTACAGGGTAAAAGATCCCTAAAATTATTGGGTTCAACGTCTTTGCTGATTTGGGCCGTGATTCCCGCCGAAATATTTACATGTCATGAGATTTCCGGCCCTTCCGTTATGCGAATCTGATATTTTTACCATAAGATGCTTTACCCGGACCGGTCTCAACAACCTTACCTCGAATGCCTTGACTTCGAGCTTTATCCGATGACGCCTGACCTCGAACTTCCCTTCTCGAAGTGCCGGTCTCGATCTACAGGAGGGCGACCTCAATCGACACCGATCATTGTAACCCAAGACCGGTGCTTCCTATGCGCTCGATCGCATCTGACCCCATATAGGATTCAAGTCATTAAAGGCAAAAATTTGAAGAATTACTACTATTTTTTTAATTTGATGAAAATAACTAAGTACTGCTATTAATGTTTTTTTATATTTTTGGTCCAGTACTATCGATTATACTAAAACTGAAGCTATACGAGGAATTCAGGTTATATTAAGCAATATACGACTAATATAAGGGAATTAATTTATATTTATTGGTAATTAAGAGCCTTTAAATGGGTATAAAGATGGTGAATTTATTAGTGATATGAAATATTTATTTAACAACAAGAACTCCAACCAAACAAATGATTGTTCAATCTCAGAAACCAATTGCAAAGACGATAAACGACTACAATTACAGCTTTATTAGTACTGAAGTTACACTAATGTATAAACTCATTAAGTTTACTAGCAAAATTAATTAAGTTCTTGTGATGACCCAATAGGTCATTTTGAGTAAAACCCGTGTGCATATTTGGTTTGGAACCCGAAAGGCTGAGTTTATAATACCTTTGGTACCTTCGTTTGATGTTTCTTGATTTGCGTGTGTGGCCCGTGTCGCTATTTGAAAAGCTTTTATGTGAAAATTTGACGAAAACATGATTTTTGGCTTTAAAAACAACTCGAGTTGACCACGGTCAACATTTTGTGAAAACAATCTCGGTGTAAAGGCTTGCCTTAGGCAAATCCCACATTGGTATAGGCGAATCCCACATCGGTTGGAGAGGAGAACGAAGAGTGCCTTATAAGGGCTTGGATACCTCTCCCTTGTAGACGCGTTTTAAAACCGTGAGGGGCGAAGGCTCCAAAGCGGACAATTTCTACAAGCGGTGGCCTGGGCTGTTACACTCAGATCGATATTTTAACGATTCCGGTAGGTCCGTATCGTAATTTCGACTTGGGCTTATGCCCAGAATTGAAATTGGAGGTCCCTAAATTGATTTGACTATTTTGCCGAAAACTAGCATTTTGAAGGTTTGAAAATTTACTAAGTTTGACTGTAAGTTGACTTCTTAGCTAACAGGTTCGGATTTTGATGTTGAAACTTGAAATAGGTCCGTATCACTATCCGAAACTTGTTTGCAAAATTTGGTGCAATTCGAAATTGATTTGACATGATTCGGACGCTTAGATGTGATTATAGTGTTCTTGAGTTTTACTTTGAAATTCATTTGTTTTGAGGATTGATTTGAAGATTTAGATGTTATTTTGGTAATTTGATTGCGCGAGCAAGTTTGTATGATNACCTCTCCCTTGTAGACGCGTTTTAAAACCGTGAGGGGCGAAGGCTCCAAAGCGGACAATTTCTACAAGCGGTGGCCTGGGCTGTTACAGTTGGTATCAGAGCCGGTGCCGAGCCGATGGTGGGGCAAACCCAATGGTGAGGCAAACCTCAGCGAGGACGCTGAGTCCCAAGGGGGGTGAGTGTAAAGGCTTGCCTTAGGCAAATGCCACATCGGTTGGAGAGGAGAACGAAGAGTGCCTTATAAGGGCTTGGATACCTCTCCCTTGTAGACGTGTTTTAAAACTGTGAGGGGCGAAGGCTCCAAAGCGGGCAATTTCTACAAGCGGTGGCCTGGGCTGTTATAGTTGGTATCAGAGCCGGTGCCGGGCCGTTGGTGGGGCAAACCCAGTGGTGGGGCAAACCTCAGCGAGGACGCTGAGTCCCAAGGGGGGGTGAGTGTAAAGGCTTGCCTAAGGCAAATCCCACATTGGTATAGGCGAATCCTACATCGGTTGGAGAGGAGAACGAAGAGTGCCTTATAAGGGCTTGGATACCTCTCCCTTGTAGACGCGTTTTAAAACCGTGAGGGGCGAAGGCTCCAAAGCGGACAATTTCTACAAGCGGTGGCCTGGGCTGTTACACTCAGATCGATATTTTAACGATTCCGGTAGGTCCGTATCGTAATTTCGACTTGGGCTTATGCCCAGAATTGAAATTGGAGGTCCCTAAATTGATTTGACTATTTTGCCGAAAACTAGCATTTTGAAGGTTTGAAAATTTACTAAGTTTGACTGTAAGTTGACTTCTTAGCTAACAGGTTCGGATTTTGATGTTGAAACTTGAAATAGGTCCGTATCACTATCCGAAACTTGTTTGCAAAATTTGGTGCAATTCGAAATTGATTTGACATGATTCGGACGCTTAGATGTGATTATAGTGTTCTTGAGTTTTACTTTGAAATTCATTTGTTTTGAGGATTGATTTGAAGATTTAGATGTTATTTTGGTAATTTGATTGCGCGAGCAAGTTTGTATGATGTTATTACACCCGTGTGCATGTTTGGTTTGGAACCCGAAAGGCTGAGTTTATGACGTGTTTTAGATGAGTTTTGCTAGTGTGAAGATTGCTGGTGTAATACCAGTTCTAGTGTGTGCTGCATATCTCACACTTGCGAGGTGTGGCTTACAATTGCGAGCCTCGCTTTTGCAAACAAGAGTTCGCATTTGCGAGCATGGGCTGGACTGAGTAATCTCGCATATGCGAGGAAGGTGTTAGCATTTGCGAACTATCAGAGGTCGCATTTGCGATCTCAGAGTCGCATTTGCGACTCATTGTACTTCTGAGTCTGTTTCAAATTTGCTAAGTTCCTGACCGCATTTTCGATGATGGTGTCTTCACAATTTTGATTTTTTTCTCGCACTTGCGGTGTTCGCAATTGCGAACATGACTTTGTAAATTGCGATACCTGCAGCTCGGTAAAAGAGGAAAAAATGGACTTAACTCATTTCACATTATTTCTCAAGTCTAAACACTCTAGATGCGATTTTCCAAGAGACTTTTCTTCCCAAATTCATTGGTAATGACTTTAATCCATTTCTTTTCAAGTACTCATTACATTTCATGAGATTTTAACATCAATTTAGGATTTTCATGGTAAAAATTAGGGATTTGGTAGAATTGAGATTTTTATAAAATTGAGATTTAGATCTCGAATTGAGGTCGGATTTCGATACAAATCAAATAACCAAGCTCGAGATGAATGGGTAATCGGGTTTTGATCCAAACTCGGATTTTGACCAAGCGGGCTCGGGGTTAATTTTTGTTGACTTTTTCAAATGTGATCAAAATTGAACCTTTTTCATTTGTGGGTAGTTTTTAAAGCTTATTTTAAATCATTTTTGGTCAATAATTTTCTAGACTTGGTTGGTTTGGAGGCTTTTTCAAAAGACAAGGCCGTGATTGATTGATTGTTTGAGTTACGGAGTGAGGTAAATATTGGGTCTAACCTTGATTTGAGGGAATTAGAAAACCTTGAACTACATGTTATGTGAACTATGTGGAAAATGGTGTATATGCAAGATGACGAGTGTATATACGCCATTATGATACTTGCTTCCAAGTTTTTGTCACTTCATGATATATTTTGTTTCATACCTTGATTGCTACATGCTTTATTGACTTCTACACCATAATTGTCACTTGTCATTTAGCTTTTCTTATATTAAATTGTCTATCTCTTCCATGATTCCATGCTTGTTTGCTACTTCTCTTTACTTGCTTTACCTGCATATCTAAATTGTCATATGTCTTACTTGCCTTATAGTTTTGTAATATTTGTTGCTTTCAATAACGTGGTTTCACTTGTATGAGTTGTCTAATTGATAGATACCAATAAGTTGGTAAAGTTGAGACATTCGAGTTGATAGAGATTCTTTGATTATTATATGATTCTTCATTGTCTTGTACATTTACTCTCTTGATGTAGAAATTCTTGTAGATTTTGGTTGTTAAATTGCTATTGTTGATTGAAATTATTTGGGGAGCGGGTTGCACACCGCAACGGAAATTGAAAGGTAATTAATTGAAATGGTGGAATAAGGACGGATTATGACATTGCAGATGATGATATGGTGGGATCGGATTCCGCGACGCAACGGATTGTGTATGTTGTAATTTTTTGTGATTGATGCATTTGCCTCGGTTTTTTTGAGATGAGTTTATGAGACTTGTTATTGTGGGCTCTCTGGTAGTTGGATTTCGAGTTTTTTTCTATGAGTTAACTGCCTTACATCCATTTTTTGTCTTTCCTGTTATTATTATTTTTATTATTGCGTATAGGTTATTGTAAGTGACCCGCCTTAGCCTCGTCACTACTTCGTCGAGGTTAGGCTAGGCATTTACATAGTACATGGGGTCGGTTGTACTCATACTACACTTTGCACTTCTTGTGCAGATACCGGAGTTGGTCCCAGTAGTGTTGAGTGAGATTGCTCGGATCTAGCTATCTGTGGACACTTGAGGTATAGCTGTAAGGCGTCCGCACCCCTGAAGTCCCTTTCTTTGTCATCCTAGCAATTTACTTTGATTCAAATAGTTATGTTTTATTCAGGCTATTATCTGTAGTACTCTAGACGCTCATGTATTCATGATACCAGTTTCTGGGATTGTATTTGGATAACGTTGTTTATTAATTTATCACGTTTTAGACTCTTCAATTTTGTTGTTGTCATTTGGGTTGAATTTGTTAAAAATAGTTAATAAATATAGCTAAAGTGGTCTTGCCTAGCAAGTGAAATATTTGGCGCCATCACGGTCCCGTGGGTGGAAATTTCGGGTCGTAACAAGTTGGTATCAGCGCTCTAGGTATCCTAGGTCTCATGAGTCATGAGCAAGTTAGGTAGAGTCTGGAGGATCGGTACGGAGACGTCTATGGGCTATAAGGCTTTAGGAAAATTTCACTTCCTTATTTCTCTATCGTGCGACTTATTTCCATTATTGAAGTTTGAACCATTCTACTCGTGTTACCTCGCAGATGATGAGAACTCGCACAACATCTACAGCTTGGAAGGAGCTAGAGCCCCCTGTTGCAGCCATTACCAGGGGTAGGGGTGGGGCCGAGGCAAAGGCATAGCTCAGCCTATAGCACGAGCAGCAGCAACATCCATGGTGGAGCCTCAGACTAACCATGAGGAGGAGGTCCCAATTCAGACCACACCAGTCGAACCTGCTTAGGTCAGGTCCTAGAGAGATTCATAGCCGCTCCCGTACTTCAGGATGCTCTAGTCCGCTTAGTTGGACTCATGGAGAGTCTGGCTCAAACCAGAGCATTTCTTATGGCACCAACCGTCTCTCAAGTTGGGGGAGGAGCACAGACTCCCTCCAATCACACTCGGAGCAGATGGCTCCCCTAAACCAGACTCCGACAGCTCCAACAGTTGGGGTAGCTCGGCATATAGTTACTACATAGCCTGGGGAGAGGCCAGCGATGTCTTCTAAGGGATTGACGAGGTTGGATAAGTTTACCAAGCTCTTTCCTGTTCATTATAGCGGTGCACCCTCTGAGGACCCACAGGATTACTTGGACCGTTGCCACGAGGTGTTGCGCATTATGGGTATTGTTGAGACCAATGGGTCCACTTTGCAGTGTTCCAGATGACCGGTTCTGCCAAGATGTGGTGGCAGGATTTTGAGCGGAGTAGACTAGCAGGTTCACCTTCACTTACATGGGATCAATTTTTGCAATTATTTTTCGAGAAGTTTATTCCTTTCACTCTTAGAGAGGAGTACCATAGGTAGTTTGAGCTCCTTCAACAGGGTGGCATGACCGTCATCTAGTACGAGACCAGATTTGTGGACCTGGCCCGTCATGCAGCTATGTTGATTCCTACAGTTAGAGAGAAGGTGAGGAGGTTTAATGATGGTCTTACCTTCGGCATCAGGTTTCAGATGGCCAAAGAGACGGGGGATGATATTTCTTCCAATAAGGACATAGATATTGCTAGACGGATCGAGATAGTTCATGGTCAGAATAAAGGGTCGACATCTAAGAAGAGGACCCGTCATTTTGGTGGCTTTAGTGGTGCCTCATATGGAAGTAGAAGTTCTTTTAGTAAAGGCCATCCTCCTAGGCCGATTCAGTCAGCTCTTCAGGTAGCCCACGGTGCTATGGGTGGTCGTGGTTCTTTTGGGTCTCGTCCTTAGCAGCCAGTATTCAATGTAACTTCAGCTCTTATCAATGCACCACCGCTCCAGAGTTACTACAGCGACTATCCAGGCCGTCAGGGTCAATCTCAGCTTCAGCAGCTGAGGGAGTGCTTTGAGTATGGGGGCATAGGTCACATCAGGAGGTATTTCCCTATATTGACAAGCAGCAGACCTCAACAGGGTTCTCGTGCCATCATGTTGGCACCGGTTGCTCCACTGTCTGCACAGCCATCGAGAGGCGGGGGGTCAGGTTGTTAGAGGTGGAGGTCAGGCCATTAGAGGTGGAGGCCAGCTAGTTAGAGGTCACCCGAGGGGCAGAGGTCAGAGTGGCGGGGCCCAGCCCCATTTTTATGCATTCCCGCTAGACCTGATGCAGAGTCATCTGACGCCGTCATCACAGGTATTGTTCCGGTTTTCCATAGAGATGCTTCAGTTCTATTTGATCCGGGCTCTACTTATTCCTATGTGTCATCCTATTTTGCTTCATATCTGATTGCGCCTCATGATTATTTGAATGCTCTTGTATATGTGTCCATGCATGTGGGAGATTCTATTGTTATAGATCATGTTTATCGCTCGTGTGTGGTTTTTATTAGGAGCCTTGAGACTAGTGTAGATCTTCTACATCTTGATATGGTAGACTTCGATATTATTTTGGGCATGGATTGGCTATCACCTTATTATGCTATATTGGACTGTCACGCCAAGATGGTGACCTTAGCCATGCCGGGGTTTCCCCGATTAAAGAGGAGGGTTACTCCTGGCCATTCTACTAGCAAAGTTATTTCTTATGTGAAGGCTCGGCATATGGTCGAGAAGAGGTGTCTACCATATTTGGTGTATGTTCATGATTTTAGTGCGGAGGTTCCCTTGATTCAGTACCTATTGTACATGAGTTTCTAGAGGTGTTTCCTGCAGATCTGCTGGGGATGCCACCCGATAGAGATATTAATATTTGTATCGACTTGGCTCCCAGCACTCAACCTATCTCTATTCCCCCATACCGTATGGTACCACCTGAGTTGAAGGAACTGAAGGAGTAGTTGCAAGATTTGCTTGATAAAGGATTCATTAGACGTAGTGTCTCACCCTGGGGTGCACCAGTGTTGTTTGTGAAGAAGAAAGGTGGTTTGATGAGGATATGTATAGATTATCGGTAATTGACAAAGTCACCATCAAGAACAAGTATCCCTTGCCAAGGGTTGATGGCTTATTTGATTAGCTTCAAGGTGCCAAAGTGGTTTCGAAGATTGATTTGCGATCTGGCTACCATCAGTTGAAGATTAAAGCATCGGTTTGTCCCTAAAACAACTTTCCGGACTCGGTATGGGCATTATGAGTTCCTAGTGATGTCATTTGGCTTGACAAATGCCCTAGTAACATTTATGGATTTGATGAATCGAGTACTTAAGCCCTATTTTGATTCTTTTGTAATCGTCTTCGTTGATGATATCTTGATCTACTCCCACAATCGAGAGGAGCATGAGTAGCATCTTCGAGTGGTACTTCAAACCCTGAGAGATAGTCAATTGTATGCCAAGTTTTCAAAGCGTGAGTTTTTGTTAGACTCGGTTGCCTTTTTGGGACATGTTGTATCTACAAAGGGCATTAAAGTGGATCCTAAGAAGATTGAGGCAGTTCAGAACTGGCCTAGACCTACTTCAGCTACAGAGATTCGGAGCTTCTTAGGTTTGGTGTGTTATTATCGTCGATTCTTGGAGGGGTTTTCATCCATCGCAACCTCATTGACTAGATTGACCCAGAAGGGTGCCCCATTCAGGTGGTCTGATGAGTGTGAGTTGAGATTTCAGAAGCTCAAGACTGCCTTGACTACAAATCCGGTGTTGGTATTACCCACAGGTTCGGGATCCTATACTGTGTATTGTGATGCATCGGATTGGGCTTGGTGCAGTATTGATGTAGGATGGTAGGGTAATTGCGTACTCATCTCGGTAGCTGAAAGTTCATGAGAAGAATTACCTTGTTCATGACTTGGAGTTGAGGATGATTGTTCATGTATTGAAGATTTGGAGGCATTACGTCTATAGTGTGTTGTGTGAGGTATTCACAGATCATCGGAGTCTACGGTATTTGTTCAAGCAAAAGGATCTCAACTTGAGGCAGCGGAGGTGGTTAGAGCTGTTAAAAGACTATGATACCACCATTTTGTATCATCCCGGGAAGGCCAATGTGGTGGCCGATGCCTTGAGTAAAAAGGCTGTGAGTATGGGCAGCCTTGCTTATATTCCAGTTAGTGAGAGACCACTAGCATCAAATGTCCAGGACTTGACCAATCAGTTCGTGAGGTTAGATGTTTCGGAGCCTAGTCAGGTTCTTGCTTGCACGGTTTTTCGGTCTTTCTTGTATGAGCGCAACAGAGAGCGTTAGTATGACGACCTACATTTCCTTGTCCTTAAGGACACGGTGCAGCACGGTGATGCCAAGAAGGTTTTTATTGGAGATAGTGGGGTGTTGCAGATGCAGGTCGGATCTGTGTGCCCAATGTGGATGGGCTTCGTGAGTTGATTCTTGAGGAGGCCCACAGTTTGCGATATTCCATCCATCCGGGTGCCACCAAGATGTATCAGGATTTGAGGCAGCATTATTGGTGGAGAAGAACGAAGATACAGTTGCGCATGTGGATCTGTGTTTGAATTGCTAGCAGGTAAAGTACAAGCATTAGAGGCCTGGCGATTTCCTTTAGAGGCTTGAGATTCCTGAGTGGAAATAGGATCGTATTACCATGGATTTCTTTGTTGTGCTCCCACGGACTCAAAAGAAATTTGACACTGTATGGGTGATTGTGGACAGGTTGACCAAGTCGGCACATTTCATTCCAGTAGCAGTTACCTATTTTTCAGAGCGGTTGACTGAGATCTATATCCGTGAAATTGTTCGTCTGCATGGTGTACCGGTGTCCATTATTGCTGATCAGGGCACACAGTTCACATCGCATTTCTAGAGGGCCGTACAACGTGAGTTAGGCACGCAGATTGAGTTGAGTACAACATTTCACCCCCAGACGGACGGGTAGTCCGAGCGCACCATTCATATATTAGAGTATATGCTTCGCGCCTGTGTTATGGATTTTGGGGGTTCTTGGGATCAGTTCTTGCAGCTTGCATAGTTTGCCTACAACAACAACTACCAATCAAGTATTCATATGGCTCCTTACAAGGCCCTATATGGGAGATGATGTTGTTCGCCAGTTGGTTGGTTTGTGCTAGGAGAGGCTCGATTAATTGGTACCAATTTGATTCAGGATGCCTTGGAAAAGGTTAAGATGATTCAGGATTGACTTCGTACGGTGCAGTCTAGGAAGAAGAGTTTCGCTAGTCGAAAAGTTCATGACATTGCATTCATGGTTGGAGAGAGAGTATAGCTCTCACCCATGAAAGGTGTGATGAGGTTCGGGAAGAAGGGCAAGTTGAGCCCTAGGTATATTAGACCCTTTGAGATTCTTGAGAGAGTTGGTGAGGTGGTCTACAAGCTTGCATTGCCAGCTAGCTTATCAGCAGTCCACCTAGTGTTCTATGTGTCCATGCTCCAGAAGTATCACGGTGATCCGTCCCATGTATTAGATTTCAGCTCGGTCCAATTGGACAAGGATTTGACTTATGAGGAGGAGCCGGTGGCCATTCTAGCCTGGCAGGTCCGGAAGTTGAGGTCTAAGAGTTATCTTCAGGTAGAGTGCAGTGGAGAGGCTAGCTGATCGAGGCAGCTACGTGGGAGTCTGAGTCCGATATGCGGAGTAGATACCCATACCTTTTCACTAGTCCAGGTACCTTTCTATGTCCTTTCGAGGACGAACATTTGTTTTAGAGGTGGAGAATGTGATGACCCGATAGGTCATTTTGAGTATTAGCCCTTAATTCCATATTTCAAGACTTCCATTAGCTTTGTTTGATATTTCTTGATTTGCGAGCGTGGTCCGTGTCGCTATTTGAAAGATTTTATGTGAAAATTTGAAGAAAATATGATTTTTGGCTTTAAAAATAACTTGAGTTGATCATGGTTAATATTTTGTGAAAATGACCTTGGATCAGTGTTTTGACGATTTTGGTAGGTCCGTATCGTGATTTTGAACTTGGGCGTATGCTCAAAATTTAAATTGGAGGTCCCTATATTGATTTGACTCATTTTGCCAAAAACTAGCATTTTGAAGGGTTGAAAATGTATTAAGTTTGACCGTAAGTTTACTTCTTAGCTAATGGGTTCGGATTTTGATGTTGAAACTTGGAATAGGTCTGTATCACTATCTGAAACTTGTCTGCAAAATTTGGTACAATTCGGAATTGATTTGACATGATTCAGACGCTTACTTGTGATTTTAGTGTTCTTGTGTTTTACTTTGAAATTTCATTCGTTTTGAGGATTGATTTGTAGATTTAGACGTTATTTTGGTGATTTGATTGCACGAGTAAGTTTGTATGATATTATTACACTTGTGTGCCTGTTTGGTTTGGAGCCCGAGGGGCTCGGGTGAGTTTCTGACGTGTTTCAGATGAGTTTTGCTAGTATGAAGATTGCTGGTGCAATACCAGCTCTGATGTCTGCTGCAGATCTTGTATTTGCGAGGTCTGGCTCGCAATTGTGAACTTCGCTTTTGCGAAAAAGAGTTCACATTTGCGAGCATGGGCTAGACTAGGTAATCTCACATATGCGAGGAAGGTGTTCGCATTTGCCAACCATTAAAGGTCGCATTTGCGCTCTCAGAGTCGCATTTGCGACTCAGTGTACTCTTGAGTTTGCTTCGCATTTGCGAAGTTCCTGACCGCATTTGCGATGGTGGTGTCTTCGTAATTTTGATCTTTTTGTCGCATTTGCGACTCCTGCTCTTCTATGACAAGGTTCACATTTACGACCCTTGTTTCGCATTAGCGGTGTTCGCAATTGCGAATATGACTTCACAATTGCGACACCTGCAGCCCGGTAAAAGAGGGAAAAAATGAGACTTAGTTCATTTTACACTATTTCTCAACCCTAAACACTCTATAAGCGATTTTTCGAGAGACTTTTCTTCCCAAATTCATTGGTAAGTGACTTTATTTTTTTTTAATTACCCATTACATTTTATGAGGCTTCAACATCAAATTTAGGGATTTTATGGTAGAAATTAGGGATTTTAATAGAATTGGGGATTTTTGTAAAATTGAGATTTATATCTCGAATTGAAGTCGGATTTCGAAATAAATCACATAACTGGGCTCGGGGGGTAAATGGGTACTCGAATTTTTGTCCGAACTCGGGTTTTGACCAAGGGAGCATGGGGTTAACTATTGTTGACTTTTTAAAAAGTGATCAAAATTGAACCTCTTTCATTTGTGGATAGTCCTAAAGCTTATTTTGAATCATTTGGTCAATAATTTGCTAGACTTGCTTGGTTTGGAGGCTTGTTCAAAAGGCAAGGCCGTGGTTGATTGATTGCTTGAGTTGTGGAGTGAGGTAAGTGTTGGGTCTAACCTTGATTTGAGGGAATTAGGAAACCTTGAATTATATGTTATGTAATTATGTGAGAAACGGCGTATATACGAGGTGACGAGTGTATATACACCATTATGATACTTGTGAAGGAATATGATCTTCTTTATTGATTCTCAATAGTTTACATGATCCCTATTTATAGTGCTAGAATACAAATCAAAGACCAATAGGGATTAGTATAGGAACTAAATCAAATCAATGGAAGATATGGAATAATAAAGATACTTTCCTAATATAAAATATATTCTCCTAATATAAAATATACTTTCCTAATATAAAATATATTCTCCTAATAGTCCCCCTCAGCTTGAAAGTGGGTAGGCTGAAACATTTAAGCTGGATCGAAACGAGTCAAATACGTATCTCGGGAGTCCTTTAGTAAAGATGTCTGCATACTGTGATGAAGACGGCACATGAAGAACTCGAATGTGACCGATCTGAACTTTCTCCCGAACAAAGTGAATATCCATTTCTACGTGTTTGGTACGCTGGTGCTGCACGGGGTTGCCTGACAAATAAACGGCTAAGACGTTGTCACAATAAACTACTGTAGCTTTGAGGACCGGAACATGAAGCTCAAGAAGCAAATTACGGATCCATGTAGCTTCAGCCACGGCATTTGCTACCCCCTATATTCGGCTTCAGCACTAGACCGGGATATGGTAGGTTGTCGTTTTGACGACCAAGAGATGAGATTGTTTCCCAGAAATATGCAATAGCCTGATGTAGAACGTCTAGTATCCGGGCATCCCCCCCAGTCGGCGTCAGAGTAGGCGACCAGAGAATGATCAGGAGATGCTGAAATCCGAAGACCGAGATCTATAGTACCATGAATGTATCTCAAGACCCGTTTCATGAAAGCAAGGTGTGGCTCTCTTGGTGCGTGCATGAAAAGGCAAATCTGTTGAACTGCATAAGAGATGTCTGGTCTAGTAATTGTAAGATACTGTAATGCCCCGGCTATGCTGCGGTATAGAGACCCATCTGATAATAATTCCCCTTCAGTAGCACTAAGTTTGGAGTTGGTATCAACAGGAGTGTGGCAGGGCTTACAAGCTGTCATACTCGCCCGGTGTAGAATATCCCGGGCATACTGTGACTGACAGAGAAACAGAGACTGATTGTCTCGGGTAACTGTGATGCCAAGGAAATGATGGAGCTGCCCTAGATCGATCATGGCGAATTCATTAGAAAGCCGGGAGATAAGACTGTGGAGGAGAGTTGGTTGGTTAGCCGTGAGGACAATGTCATCGACATATAGTAACAGATAGGCGAGCTGTTCCCCATTCTTGTAAATGAAGAGAGATGTATCACACGTGCTGCTTCGAAATCCCAGAGATGTGATGAATGAAGAAAAACGTGAGTACCACGCTCTTGGTGCCTGTTTTAAACCATATAGGGATTTCCGGAGACGGCAAACATGGTTGGGGAACTGAGGGTGAACAAAACCTGGAGGTTGATTCATGAAGACTGTTTCTTGTAAGTCGCCATTTAGGAAAGCGTTTTTCACATCGAGTTGGTGAATAGGCCAGGACCTCGATACCGCTAATGATAAAACTGTACGAATGATTGCTGGTTCACCACAGGACTAAAAGTTTCCGTGCAATCAATTCCAATAGTCTGAGATTTGCCATTGCATACAAGACGTGCCTTATACCGATCCAAGGTGCCATCAGATTTAAACTTGTGACGGGACAACCACATTGAGCGAATAATCGGTCTATCCATCGGTCTTGGAACTAATTCCCATGTATTATTAACCTGCAAGGCACTAAATTCATCGTTCATGGCACGTAGCCAGTTAGGGTCCGACAGGGCTTTAACAGAGGTTGTGGGGACCGGTGAGATGGTGGAGGTTGCGGCTAGTAGCGAGGGTTGGGTTTGACAACCCCGGCTTTGGCACGGGTTTGCATTTGATGATTATTGGTGGGTGTAGTGGTTGTGGATGGGGATGGTGAAGAATGGTGCAACGGTGTGGGGGATGGGACATTGGTTGCAGTTTGTGGGAGGGATTGGGTGGTGTCGGTTGATGGTATGGATGAAGGATTGTTGGGTGGAGGTGTGTGTGTGCCGGTTGGGCCGGTTGATGGAGTGGGGTGCGAATGTAGGTTGGAAGAATGGGGAAAGATGTGGAAGGGGTTCATCTAAGAATGTATAAGTTGTGGGTGATAAAGGTTCGTTGAATGGGAACATATGTTCGTCAAAGACGACATGACGTGAGAGATGAACCCGCCCGGAGATAAGGTCATAGCAACGGTAGCCACGAAAATCAGGTCGGTATCCTAAGAAGATGTAACGGGTTGATCGAGGGGAGAGTTTGTTGGTTTGGGTAGCCGACATGTTGGGATAGCACGCACAACCGAAGACACGAAGGTGATCATATGTTGGATGGCGAAGGTAGAGGGCAAAAGCAGGTGTTTGGAAGTGTAGTCTCTTTGTAGGAAGGATATTGTGAAGATAGGCGGCTGTGTGAAGTGCTTCCACCCAAAAGGTGGATGGAAGACGAGCATGAACAAGGAGTGCCCAGATAATGTCATTTAAACGGCGGATCATTCTTTCGGATCTACCATTTTGTTGGGATGTTTGGGGGCATGAAAAACGAAACACGAGGCCATTAAGAGTAGCAAAATTTTTGAATTCATTGTTATCGAATTCCCCCCGAGGTCACATTGAAAAGTTTTAATGATCGAGTTGAATTGGGTTTGGATTAGTTTATAAAATTTTGAGAAAGTGGGAAAGGTTTCAGATTTATATTTTAGTGGATACACCCAAACATAATGTGTGAAATTGTCAAGAAGAACCATATAATATTTATATCCTGAATTACTCAAAACTGGTGACGTCCACAGATCACAATGAATAATATCAAATGGTTTAATTGTACTAGAAACAGAATCAACAAAAGGTAACCGTTTACTGTTGGAAACTTG
>MCJB01042934.1:47131-72528 GCA_002018475.1 Nicotiana obtusifolia
CTCTCGAAGATAAGTACAGACGTCTCCGTACCGATCCGCAAGACTCTACTAAACCCGCTCATGACTCGTGAGACCTATGTAACCTAGGCTCTGATACCAAGCTGTCACGACCCAAAATCCCAACCCGGTCGTGATGGCGCCTCTCATGAAGACAAGGCCAGCCAATCTAACTAAACCTCGATTTAAACAATTAGCAACACGAAAATAACATAAGTATAGTTTAACAACAGGAATTAGCGGAAAATATAGTGAATCATCCCGACTACAGCCCGAACCGGGGTGTCACAAAGTCATGAGCCACTAATGAAATCCTAATAATAAAATAACTATTACAATATCTTTGGCATGATTGTTGAAAGTAGTGGAAACCACAAGGTAGAAGAGATACGGGCTGCGGACGCCAATAACTACCTCGTAGTCTCTGAATCACCACTCTGACAATAGTAGTCAATACCTCGGAGCGGAACTGACAACGCCTGAATCTGCACACATGGTGCAGGGAATAATGTGAGTACTTCCAACTCAGTGAGTAATACATATAAATAATAACTGAAAGTAAGAAACACATAAGACTTAGAGAAATCCAAGATGGAGCAGTAAAAACATGTAACGTCTCAAATAGATAACATGAAGTAAACGGAAACAACACCAACACAACAAAAAATGCAATGCAATGACATGCAATGCAAGTCATGACTATGGTGGTGGCGTGCCACCCGTTCCCTGGGTACCCGGCGCTTACTGTGGGGGGTTCAGTAGCGCAATATCTCATGACGACGTGTCACCCGATCCATGCACATTACATCTTGTGGCGGCGTGCCACTCGATCCAATTTATATTCCGTGACGGCGTGCCACCCAATCCAATTTATATTCCGTGACGGCGTGCCACCCGATCCATAAAAAACATTTGAAAACATCATTTGAGTTCAAAACTGAGTTTATGAAATGAATCAATTCAGTAACAAATGCCCCTGAAGGGTTCACATAACCGGCGAGAAGCCCAAATAGGATTTAGTAAACAATGACAACTACCCCTGAAGGGTTCACATAACCGGCGCGAAGCCCAAATATGGAAAGTAGCCCAAATCGTGATGATAATACGTAAGTTTCAATCAAATACATAGTAAAATCATCAATCGGGACGGACCAAGTCCCAATCCCCAGAAGTAAACAACCCCATGCTCATCATCGAGCATGTACCTCACCTCAACATAGCACTATGAGGTGCAAATCCGGGGTTTCAAACCCTCAGAACATCATTTAAGATCATTACTCACCTCAAACCGGCTAAATCCTTAGCCCGCGATGCCTTTGCCATTCAAATTAGCCTCCACGCGCGTCTAATCTACCCAAAATCATAACGAATATGTCACAATTAATTCGATTAAGTCAATACAATTTATAGGAATAAATTCCATATGAAAATACTAATTTTTCCAATAAAATCCGAAATTTGCACTTAAATTCGCCCGTGGGGCCCACATCTCGGAACCCGACAAAAGTTACAAAATCTGAATACCCATTCCGATACGAGTTCAACCATACCAAATTTACCAAATGCCGATAACGAATCGACCTCCAAATCTTAAATTTTTATTTTTGAAAGATTTTACAAAAATTCCGATTTCTTTCATCAATACTCGAATCAAACGATGAATATGACCATGGATTTATGAAATATAGTCACTTTCGGATGTAGAACACTTACCCAGTTGAAGCTATGAAGAAATCCTCAAAAATCGCCCAAGAACCGTGCTCCAAAAATCCAAAACGAAATGAAGAAAATGACTATTTTCGGTCCTTAAATATCTGTCAAACACTGCCTGGAAAATAGCAGTACCAGCCAACTTTAATCTATCGTAAATTTATGTATATATGTCCAAATGATGGATGGCTTATCTTTTTGGAAACTAGATTCGAAGGGCTACAACTTTTATTTTTGGATCATCTCCAAATTCCTTTCAGATTACGAGATATAAGCTTCCAAAGTTAGTCCTATGCAGTAGAAATTTTTGCCATCAGCACTGCCTGGAAAGCAACAGCAGTACCAGTCAATTTTAATCTATCGTAACTTTCTGTTTATATGTCCAAATGATAGATGGTTTATCATTCTGGAAACTAGATTCAAAGTACTACAACTTTCATGTTTTATAATTTTTTCTGATTCCTTATAGATTGCAAGATATGAGCTTCCAAACTGGACTACACGCACCCGTTTTTCTGCAATTTTTCTGCAATTTTTTTCATCTTTTCCAAAAATGAAATAGTCCGTTTAACCACCCAAAACTCACTCGAGCCATTCGGGACCCCGTCCGGATATACCAACAAGTCCTAAAACAATTTACGGACTTAGTCGAGGCCTTAAATCACATCCAACAATGCTAAAAACACGAATCATACTCCAATTCAAGCCTAATGAAACTAATAAATTCCAACTTCTACATTCGATGTCGAAACCTATCAAATCGAGTCCAATTGACCTGAAATTTTGCACACAAGTCATAAATGACATAACGGACCTATGAACTTTTTCAAAACTAGATTCCGATCCCGATATCAAAAAGTCAACCCCTCGGTCAAATTTTTAAAAATCTTCTATTTTTCAACATTCGCCAAATGCGTTGAATTGTCCTATGGACTTCCAATTTTAAATCCGGACATACGCCTAAGTCCGAAATCACCATACGAAGCTATAGCAACTCTCGGAATTCCATTCTGACCCTCGGATCAAAATCTCGCCTAACAACTGGAAATCGCCAAAATACTAACTCCACCAATTCAAGCCTAATTCTACACGGGACCTCCAAAACCAATTCCGATCACACTCCTAAGTCATAAATCATCTCCCAAAACTAATCGAATCATCGGAATTCACATCCGAGCCCTCTAACTCATAAGTCAACATCCGGTTGACTTTTTACAACTTAAACCTTCTTGAAAGAGACTAAGTGTCTCATTTCTTACCAAATCTACTCCGAACGCAAACCATTCCACGTGATTACATAAAATACGGATAGCGAAGCATAATAAAGCAGAAATGGGGAGAACGAAGCGGTAACTCACGAGATGACTAGCCGGGTCGTCACAACCCTCAACGCATATTAGAAGAAGTTGATATGGAGGAAATAGCAATCATAGAAAATGAGGATGAAGAATCACCTAATGAAAATGAAATAAGTGAAGAGGAAGAATTTTCGGGCGAGGAAGATACTTCGAAGACAACTAGCATGTTAGTTTTTTCAAGCGCTCTCAACTTATATAGATTTATATTCTCAATTCTAATATTTTCTTTAATTTATGCAGATGACTGGTAGGGGTCGAGGTAGGTCTAGGAAGGATAAGATGCCTATCGATCATGATGATAGTGCTACACGCTCGCTTCCTTCCACTCCACACTTGCATCTCTCCGCTGCTGATGGGCGCCAGCAATCTTCTACGCACACATCTTTTCCACCACATCCATCTACTCATCACCTACCATTCTCCTTTCCAGCAGTATTCTTACCATTCTCCGCCACAGGGCTATACCCCGCTTCCTCCACATGATCTTGCATATAGTTACATGGGTCCATCGAGTCAGCAGTCACCAGACCATATGGTGATACGCCCGTCATTTGCTCCATTTGCTTCGTCACCAGCTGGATCGCATCCATCTAGATTTCAGGCAGCCGGATCGTAGCAGTGGTCTAGATCGCAGCAGGGGTCTATATCACAACCATCTTCATCAGCGACCCCGTCTCCCTCTCCATGGAGTTCGTCTCCTAGCATTTCTAGACTTCGCCTTCTGATAGTAGCGCTGAGCCAGATGCCTCCCCTTCGGCGCACGCTTTAGATTCATCGGATGAAGATGATCCAGAGGAAATGCGGTATGATCGTTATCGTAGGACGATCATCAGGCTTGAGGGCAATGGGTAAGATTTATTTATTACTTCTTTATTTTTGCTAATTATAATAGCTAGTCTTATTTAATTAATGTAATTGCTA
The DNA here is from genome assembly GCA_002018475.1 of Nicotiana obtusifolia. Taxonomy (NCBI): domain Eukaryota; kingdom Viridiplantae; phylum Streptophyta; class Magnoliopsida; order Solanales; family Solanaceae; genus Nicotiana; species Nicotiana obtusifolia. The sequence goes on from MCJB01042934.1 coordinate 51,118, forward strand.
TGTTGCAGGTTCATACCTAATCATCGGACTACAAATATAATCACTGAATCTCTTGGCCGGTTGTATGATGCACCCTATGCGACTTAGAGTGACTTTTCACTGGAGCTCGTGCATTAAATTTTCAACAATTTTAAGGTTTTAATACAATTCTTATATATTTAAGCATTATATTAAAAATATTTTCATCTAACGTTATACGCTTCATTTGCAGACTAAGTGTGCTCGAGAAGACCGGCATAACAGTGTCATTCTTGCAAATTTTGAGTTCAAATGCCGTAAGAGACTATCCGATTCCTTCTATTCAGCTCGGAAGAATAGCAAGAAGCCTTCATGGCTTCTACCGCACATATGGGTGGATCTGCTGAGGCAGTGGACCACTGATAAGTTTGAGAAGAAGAGCGAATAGGGAAAGAAGGCTCGAGCATTTGAGAAGGGTGGCTCCTTGCACTGTGTGGGCGCAAGGAGCATGGGAACTGCGAGGAGACTACTAGTAATTCCTTAAAATATTTAATTCTATTTTTATCAAACTATATTTATATATTTTAATTTAGTTAACATGTTTTATTATTTTTGGGGGAAAAAATATGGGAGGAAGATGACTCATGATGAGTTCTTCATGGAGACTCACATCCAGAAGAAGAAGGCACCGAAAGATCCAAGTAGATGGGTCGAGGACCGGGCGGAGACCACATATGTAAGTTTCATAACTACTATAACTTGAAATTCATGTTTATAATATTATATAGTTAATAATTTTCTATCTTCTAAATAAAGGTTTGCTACAAGATTAATGTGGAGGAGTGCACTTAGAGCTTGCCACCGAATGAGCAACGCGAGTGACCACCCGTTTCAGACGAAGAAGCGCAGAAGATATGGTTGGATGTTGTCGGTGGTCCTAAAAAGGGGATAGCATACGGCCTTCCAGAGAGATCATTTCGGCGCTATTGGGATAGATTGCAAGGTATAAGGACTTTCGCCCAAGGCGAGGCAATTGATAGGTCGACTCTCTCGTCTATGTAGAAGAAGATCGCAAAGCTGACAGCAAAGCTTGAAGAGACAAAGGCTAGAGAACAAAAGAGAGATAGACAATTTGATACCCTTCAAGTTCAGCTAGAAAAGAGGGACCGACAATTTAATCTCCTTCAAGGTTAGCTGGCCAATCTTCTTGCTAGTGGTGCTTTCCCCATTACCCAGTCTCGTGAGCCTTCGCCAGATGCTAATCTTTCTCGTCGTGATCCTTCGAACTATGTTGACGATGAAGCTTCTATTACTGAAGATGGAGAAGATGCAATACAAAACACTCATTGAATGGTGTGTATTGCTAAACAAAGTCTTGAACTTGTGAATATTTAGTTGGGAATAGTTTTGAATGATGATTCTATTGTTGATATTATTTTGTTATTGAACATTTGTATAGTTGTTGTTGTTGTTGTTGTTGTTATTGTTGTGGTTTTTAATTAGCATTGTTATTGTGGTTGTGGTTGTTATTAGCGTTGTTGTTGGTTAATTATTGTGGTTGTGGTTGTTATTAGCGTTGTTGTTGGTTAATTATTGTTGTTGTTAGTTAATTATTGTTGTGGTTATTGTTGGTTAATTATTATTGTTGTTGGTTAATTGTGGTTGAATGGCAGCAATATAATGCTCCCATTATAGGATGGATATTTGTTGTAATTGGCAGGTGGTGTAGCTTAAAAGCAGATATATTCTGCCAGGTTTATACCCAGAAAACTGACCGATTTCGGTCGGAATTCTCATATTAAAACCCAGAAATTCATAATTTTCGACCGACGTCGGTCGGTAATTTCAATTTGAAATCTGCAGAAATTTGAAATTTCCGACTGAAGTCGGTCGCAAATATCTTTTATATATTTTTTTATTATTCTGGCCGATCTCGATTGATCTGCTAAAAATTACAAAGAAATACCAAATTATTATATATTTATAATTCCGACCAAAGTCAGTCGCTATTTTGAAAAATAAATAAAAATAATTTAAATAATACCAACCGTTCAGTTGGTATATTTATTTTTCCAACAATGTTGTCAGTCAAAGCGGTTAACCAACGGTTGAATTAACCGACCGACTTCGATCGGAAAATTTTGACCGTTTTCGGTTGCAACACCTTAGCGACCATTATTGTTCCAACGAAGTTAAAGCGGTTGGAAATCGGTTGCTTTTCCTTTAATTCCAACCAATTTCGGTCGGTTTTTGTGGACGAAATTTGGCAGTTTTCTAGTAGTGCAGTGACCTTCTATTCAATTAGTACTATTCTTTTTTATACTTCTATTCAAGAAAGATGAGGGCAAGGCCATAATGGGATTACTAACTAGATGCCACTCTCACCGAATCTCCGAAATCTAGTAGTGTATTAGGGGGTACAGGTTCAATTTAAGCTGATTGTATTTTTAAAAACATTAAATTAATTATGTTGACCTGAGCGGTTTTGGTTTTGATGATTGACAAAGGAACACATGCATGAACCAAGTTCATGGACAGTGTACACAGGTGATAGACAGAATCATGCAAAAGGCATACACGTGAAAGGGATAAGTATAAGTGGTTATTTTTTATAATCCCTGAAAGAAAATATTGCATATTTGATAAGGAGCAGGACTCCTTACTTGAAGAGAACTCTATACAACATACGGGAAGAGTTAGAAGTTGAAGTTGACTAGAATTCTTCCGCCAATGAAGAGTAAAGCAGTAGAACTCTAGTTAATCTTTATTTACTAACTCTATATATATCAGTTGTACCTCTTTTACAGGTGATGCACGTATACTGAAATTAAGCAAGAATTAAGAGCAAAATAGCAAGGCATTTTGTGAGACATTCCTGTGAGTTTTAAGAGTGCGATCCTGAAGCTACACGAACCAGATTGAAAAACCAGCTCCATAAAGAGTTTTATGTATCTTTCTTTATTTCTAGTTCAAAGTGTAGTAGGCGTATTGAGTTGTACCTTTTAGCTTTCTTAGAAGTAAATTGTACTTGGTACATGAGTTGTATTATTCAAGTTAGAGTTAACATGAAGTAGACGCAATAGCCTGTAGCATGTTGCTACAAGGGTTAGAGTTAATACTTAGGTTTGCAAGAGGTTGTAAACTCGAGTTGTAGTGTTCAAGTTAGAGTTAACTTGAAATAGTCGCAATAGCCTTTGGTTGGTTTCTACAAGGGTTAGAGGTAATCTTTAGGTTTGCAAGAGTTTGTAAACTTTGTTTTGGCTTAGAGTTGTAGTGAAGTGTTTGGGGAAAATCCTACTGGGTAGTAGGTCGTGGTTTTTTCACCTTTTGAGCTGGGTGTTTTTCACGTAAAAATCCTTGTGTTCTTTACTTTATGCATTACTTATTCCGCAACTGTAGTGTAAGAAACACATAGAAGAACCAAGTCCTTCGATAATCTAGTGCACGCAAAAATTGGGCACCACACAAATCATCCCCCCCCCCTCCCCCCCTCTTGTGTGGTATTGAAGTATAAAACATCAATTGGTATCAGAGCCATGTTATCCTTGAAGAGGCTAACACCTTAGGAGAAGATCAAGAGGAGTGCACCTCCTGAAAATTGGGAAGGGCAATCCACTGCTAGGCCACCACTTTTCAATGGCCTGTACTACTCTTGATGGAAGAACAGAATGAGAAATCACATTCAAGGAGAAGACTATGAGCTATGAGACATTGTCATTGATGGTGCACTGGCAACCTTGAAGAAAAATGCTTAGGGAGTAGATGTGCCAAAAACAAGAGTGGATTACAATGCTGAGGACTTGAAGAAGTGGGAGAAGAATGCTAAAGCCAAGAAATGGCTTGTTTGTGGGCTTGGTCCAGATGAGTACAACAAAATCCAAAGCTATTCCACTGCTAAGCAAATTTGGGACACGTTGCAAGTGGCCCATGAAGGAACAACTCAGGTAAAGAGATCCAGAGGAACTCTACTGTATTCTCAGTATGAGAACTTTGTTATGAAGGATGGGAAAACCATTCAGGAGATGTACACAAGGTTCACTACATTGAAAAATGAACTAACATCTCTTGGAAGGATTATCCCTGAAGAAGAAAGAGTTAAGAAGAGACTTACTAGGGTCGTGTCAATCACTTAGGAAAGCAAGATCACTACCATCCAGGAATCAAAGAACATTTTCACTCTCCCACTAGATGAATTGATTGGGAATCTCACTGCCTATGAACTTAGGAGACAAACCATGAAAATGGATGTACCTAAGAAGGAAACGAATTTGGCACTCAGAATCACTGAAGGTTCTGATCTGGAAGATGATGAAATGACTATGATCGACTTTCAAGAAGTACCTGAGGAGAGGAAAGGGTTCTTCAAGAAGTGGAAGCTACAACAAGGCAAAAGATACTGAGAAGCAAACCAATCATGTCTGCTAAGAGTGTGGAAAGACTGATCACCGCATAAAAAATTATCCCTTGTAGGAATTAATGGAAGAAGGAAAGAGCTGAACGAAGGAACAAGAAGAAGGAACAGGTTTAACCTAAGAAAAACAACAACAAAGGATCAACCAAGGATATGGTCACTGCTTGGGGAGAAAGCTCAGATGATGATGATGAACGAGCACTTATGGCCATTGAAGAATCTGATGAAAAAATTGAGGTAAGTGTCTTTCATCTCAAAGACAAGATTAAATTTTTGTCTAAAGAAAGACTATCTGAGTTACTATTAGAGCTAACTGACGAATCTGAGGATGTGAATAATGAAAAGGAACAGCTGTCGAAAGAATGTGTGATTTTAAAAGCTAATTGCAAAAACTAGAACTTAGGGCTTGTGAAACTGAAAGTAAAAATACTGTGTTGAAGAACCAGGTTCATGCACTTGATACAACTGTCCTAGAACTTATATTTGAAAATCTAAAATTGAAATTAGGAACATGCAAAAAGACAGCTAATCATAAACAACTCACTATAGAAGAAAATGTAGGAAAAACAAAAATGAGTAGTATAAGAGGGATGAACTGGTAAGAGTCTTAAAGGAGGATCTAAACAAGGTCAAGCATGAGCTAGACAGAACATTGTAAATGGAACAGGTCCTCTAATGCTCTTTCTTGGCTACATGAACAACATAGTAGCAACAGAAGAGGACTTGACTTTGGACTCTGCAACTAAGTGGGATCCCAAAAGCAAATACCTCACACTACCTGAGAACAAGATTTGTACACATTGTGGTAACACTGGTCACTATAAGAGTGAATGCACTGCAAAAGAGAAGGCAAGTCAAAAGATAAAAAATTTTATTCTAGGAAAAAATATGCGGCTAAGTTGGGATAAAAAGAATTTGATTTATCTTTTTTCTTATAGAAAGGGACCCAAACTAGTTTGGGTTCCTAAGACTAACCCCTAGTTTCTTTTTGCAGGTCCAAGTGAAGGGGAGCAGCTAAATATGGTGCATGGATAGTGGTTGTTCGAAGCATATGACAGGAAGCAAGAACCAGTTCCTTTCACTTGAGGACCTTAAAGGAGGTAATGTCTCCTTTGGAAACGGAAACAAAGGTGAGATCATTGTGTTGGAAAGGTTGGTAAGACTGATTCCCAATATTCTCATTATTGAGAATGTCTACTTGATAGATGGACTAAAGTACAGTCTAATAAGTGTATCAAAATTGTGTGATAGAGGTAACATGGTAGCCTTCACCTTTACAAAATAGTTTGTGATTAATCTTACCACTGACAAGATAGTTTTGTAGGGAAAAGAGTGAATAACATATAAGTGGTGGACCTGTCCACACTTTCAGATAATGAACTCACTTGCTTAAGTGTGTTGGACAATGATCCCCTCCTTTGGCACAAGAGACTTGGACATGCAAGTCTAAGTCAACTCAACAAACTATTCTCTAAGGACTTGGTGATAGGGCCGCCTAACATTAAGTTCAAGGAAGATAAAGATTGTGAGGTTTGTGTAAGGGGGAAGCAGGTAAGATCCTCTTTTAAAAGCAAGAAAATGGTAAGTACTAGCAGCACGATGGATCTAGTCCATATGGATCTATGTGGACCAATGAGAAAAATGAGTAGAGGCGGTAAGAGATATGTTATGGTGCTTGTTGATGATTACTCTAGGTTTATTCGGACACTATTTTTAACATCTAAAGATGAAGCCTTTGACATGTTCACTTCATTTGTTAGAAAAACTCATAAACAACTAGATAATCAACTTGCATCAATTAGGTCTGATCATGGTACTAAAGTTGAGAATGCTAAATTTGCTAAATTTTATGATGAGCATGGCATAGATCATAACTTTTCTGCTCATAGAACTCCACAATAAAATGGAGTAGTTGAAAGAAAGAATAGGAGATTGGAGGAAATGGCTAAGACTATGCTACTTGCTAGTAACTTGCCCCATAGCTTCTAGGCAGAAGCTATGGACACTGCATTCTACATCATAATAGGTGCATGACTAGACCTCTTGTTGAGAAAACTCTCTATGAGTTACTTAAAGGGAGAAAGCCAAATATATCTCATCTTAGGGCATTTGGATACAAGTGCTTTTTCACAGTAATGAAAAAGACTCCCTAGGAAAGTTTGATCCCAGTAGTGATGAAGGAGTATTCTTGGGATATTCTTCACATAGTAAAGCTTATAAGATTTATAACAAAAGAACTATGCGTGTAGAAGAAACTGTACATGTGGTTTTTGATGAAACTAACATTATTTCTGAGAAGCAGGAACAAGATGATGAAAAGATTGGGCTGGCAAGAAATTCAAATGGTGAAACCGCTGTCCAACCTGAAGCTGTATCACAGGAAGGAATATGTGATGGACCAGGTACTTCCACCCAGGGCAACCTGACAGGGGGAACTGACCAGAGGGGAATTGATCCTCAAACCCAAAGGAAAATGTCCAGGAACATGTTCCTCAGCAACAAAACCAGGAAGGAACATCCAAAAGAAATCGACACTCTTTTTGCAATAACCACAAAATTGGACTTGGATGAACATGGTTCATCCGTTGATCAGAAAATGTATAGGGGCATGATTGACTCTTTATTATATCTCATTGCTAGCAAACTTAACATTGTTTTAAGTGTAGGTATTTGTGCTAGATTCCAGGCAAATCCAAAGGAGTCTCACTTGACGGTTGTCAAGAGCTGATCTCCTGCCTATGGTCTCCAAAAGATAGTAATTTCAAATTAGTGTGATATGCTGATGCATATTATGCATGTTTTCTTATGGATAGAAAGAGCATTTCAGGTATGGCACACTTTCTTGGCTCATGTCTTGTGTCTTGGGCCACCAAAAAGCAAAACTCTGTGGCCTTGTCTACTGCTGAAGTTGAGTATGTGGCTGCTGCCTCATGTGTGCTCAATTGTTCTGGATCAAACAACGATTAATGGACTTAGGAATTGATGTAGGTTGTATCCCCATCTTTTGTGATAACACCAGTGCAATTAGTATAACCAAGAACCCGGTTCATCACAAAAGAACTAAGAACATAGATGTTAGGAATCACTTTTTGAGGGATAATTATGAGAAAGGTTTGATTACTGTGGAATTTTGTGCTACTGACAAGCAAATAACTAACATCTTCACAAAAGCTCTAAGTAGAGATCACTTTGAATGCAACAGGTTAGAATTAGGGATGATTAAGATCACCTAAAAGGAACCAGTTCTAATGATTAAGATCACCTAAAAGGAACCAGTTCTAACTCAATAATTGGTTAGATAATTTGTGAATTTTATAAATAATTATATTAGATTTTGCTCAGTCTCATTCTTTTATCAGTATACTCTTGCGCCATGTGCTAAAATATCTCATTAATCTCTAATGATATTTTCTTTATTTTCTTGGAAAAATCAGACTTACGCAAGAGAACTCTCAGTGAAGAACCTGGTTCATCAAGATTACATTATATGTATTCTACACTCCGCATAATTTGAAATAACTGCATATGAATCATGATCAGAAAAGTGTCCCACTTTATCACAAACTCCTTTTGAACCAATTAGATATAGACGAACCAGTTTCACCCCTAAACCCACCGATCATAATTGCCAAGATTTTTGCGGAAGAGTCCGACGCCTCTTCAAAATGAAACTCCCAAGATGAAAAGACTTCTAACCTCCAAAAAGATGTTGTTGCACACTCAAACTTTTCCATATTTAAATTGATCTAACCTTACCCTATTATCTCAATTTTTTTCGAAAGATCAAAATCTCCTAAACTTTAAAACTCTCTCCATTTATCTCAAGTTTCTGAACTGATCAAATGGCAACACCTATGAGAATCTAGAAACTCTGAAAACCCTTCCTCACCGCCCAAGGAACCTTCACCCACACTTTCAACCACTCAAATCCAAAGAAAAGGATATCAAAATGATTGCATGGAAAACAGAAGCAAAGAACAAGCCAAGAAATTGAATGAGAAGTTATAAGCTAGTCAAGCAGAAGAACCATAAAATTCTGATGATCTGGTCTGCGACTGAGGGGGAAGAACTAGTTTCTTCTAAAACTGGATAGGCAACCTCTATGTTTCCTACCTCTGAGTTTGGTTCTGAAATTGCAGAAAATCTTGAGAGTCGATTTCTTTTTGGTTGGGTTTATGGCTGGTATTGAAAAGGAAAATATTTTTACTGAAGACATTGGTGGTAAAAATGAAAAGTAAAAATAAAATGAGAGGGAGGGTGTTGAGGGTGATGCGAGGGTAAGGTGGAAGAACAAGTGGCTGGATTTGATTCACCCATTGGTTATGGATTACATGATGAGACAGGTGCAATGGTGGTCTGGATTGAATAGATTAGTAATAATAAGGAGACTATGAATGAAAGTATAAGGATAGAATCACAGGAGATAGGTGATGGTTCTGGTGTATAAGTGCAGTAAAATGGGCTGGTTAGGTTAAGGATGCGGTTTCATGAACCAGTTCCTTCTCTTGCTAAAATAGAAAAGAGTCCTGATCTGCTGCAAAAGGTGTCGTATAGTTACAATCAAAAGAAGAAGAGCAAAGTTGGAAAGACTGCAAGAAAGGGAATGGGTGGAACTAAGATAAAGAGTGCTCCTTCTATCCCTGTAGCAACTCCTCCCACAAGAGGAAGAACTACAAGGAGCTAGAAGAAGCAGAGTGAGGCCAATGTAGACAGGGCCTTAGATGGGAGTGCCAAGAAAGTCGCTTGGAAAGGAAGAAAAAAAGACTGGTAAGCCAAGTGGAGTAGTCCAAATTGAGGAGATGAACCTAGTTTTTGAAGATGAATATGAGGATGTGGAAGTACCCACACCTAGTGCCAAAAATATAAATACTTATCAAACGAATTCTCGAGAAACAGAGGCTGAGGCTGAGGGCTCAATTGTGTCTAAAAGAACTAGGTCTGTCAAAAAGAGCAAGGAGGCTTAAATAGTGGACGAATGGCTAAGGATGCTGAGGTTAAAAGACTGAAGAAATGATTGGCTGAAGTAGAGGCTGAGAAAGACTCTCTCAAGTGTGAGCTTGCTAAGTAAAAGGAGAAGAATGATAGTATTCTTCAAGATATGCTAAAGCTACTTCAAGCCAAGAACCAAGAACCTGGTCCTTCCCACTCCTAAATCCGTCCTAGCCTAGTTGTAATCAGTGGCCCAAGTGGGATTTCTCTGTTTTTGCTCAAGGTTCTATGTTTTTATTTCTTCTTATGCCTTATGGTAGAATCTTATCAATCAATGAAATTCACTGCTTTTATTCTAATTGTTTGTTGATATTTCTTAGATGATTAATATCCTTAGATTAAAAAAGAGAAAATTGAATCCATGATTGCATTTGAAGTTGCTCCAATGGCCATGAGTAATATTCGTTAAATCTAGTTACCTAACTTAATTATGAAATTTTTCTATGATGCCAAAAGGGGGAAGATAATGTGTGCTTTTTCTTTGGACTATGATGTTTATAACCTAATGATCCTGGTCCTTGATGATTGGTGACTTTAAATGGAAAGTGTTCTAACATTGTGTTTGATGCTTAGCTGAGTTGAAACGGGTTCCATGCGTCTGAAAAGCACAGAGTTTGTCATCATCAAAAAGGGGGAATTTATTGACTTGAGCGGTTTTGGTTTTGATGACTGACAAAGGAACACATGCATGAACCAGGTTCGTGGACAGTGTACACATGTGACAGACATAATCAAGCAAAAGGCATGTACGTGAAAAGGATAAGTATAAGTGGTTATTTGTGTTAATCCCTAAAACAAAAAGATTGCATATTTGATTAGGAGCAGTACTCCTTACTTGAAGAGAACTCTATCCAAGATAAGGAAAGAATTAGAAATTGAAGTTGACTAGAACTCTTCCACCAAGGAAGAGTAAAGCGTTAGAATTCTAGTTAATCTTTATTTACTAACTATATATATATATATATATATATATATATATATATATATATATATATATATATATATATATATATATATATATATATATATATATATATATATTAGTTGTGTTCTTTTTTACAGGTGATGCACACATACTGAAGTTAAGCTAGAATTGAGAGCACAATAGCAAGGTATTTTATGAGCAATTCATGTGAGTTTAAGAGTACGATCCTAAAGCTACACGAACCAGATTGAAGAACCAGCTCCATTAAGAGTTTTATGTGTCTTTCTTTATTTCTAGTTCAAAGTGTAGTAGGCGTCTTGAGTTGTACCTTTCAGCTTTCTTAGAAGCAAATTGTACTTAGTACATGAGTTGTATTATTCAAGTTAGAGTTCACTTGAAGTAGACGCAACAGCCTGTGGCTTGTTGCTATATAGGTTAGAGTTAATCCTTAGGTTTGCTAGAGGTTGTAAACTCGAGTTGTAGTGTTCAAGTTAGAGTTAACGTGAAATAGTCGCAACAGCTTGTGGCTGGTTGCTACAAGGGTTAGAGGTAATCCTTAGGTTTGCAAGAGTTTGTAAACTTTATTGTTGGCTCAGAGTTGTAGTGAAGTGTTTGGGAAAAATCCTACTGGGTAGTGGGTCGTGATTTTTTCACCTTTTGAGCCGGGTGTTTTTCACGTAAAAATCTTTGTGTTCTTTACTTTATGCATTACTTATTCCGCAACTACAGTGTAAGAAATACATAAAATAACCAGGTCCTTCGCTAATTCAGTACACGCGAAAATTGGTCACTTACATCTTATATACTATGAAAATCTAATACTTATACTACCTATAATATGAAAAATCTTCTCCTTGAACCACCATCATTCAATTCATGTCAACTGGCAACTGCCTCCTAATGATGTTGTTCAGCTTAATTTTGATAGTGCTTATGCTAATATTACTGTAAAATAAGGAAGAGGGAGTCTTTAGAAACCACACAGGGAGCTGGATACTTGATTTTTTCAAGCACCTTGTCTCTACTTCTATTATACAAATAAAACTGTTTGCTATATTATATGGATTACAATTGGTCAAGGAATTCAACATCATATCTATATTGATAGAATATGACTACCGGGTGGTATACCCTATGCTTAAAGAAGCAAATGTTAAATATTCACACATCCTTGCTAATGCAAGTCATTACTTGATGAGCTTGGAGGACCACCCGTGCAACACATATTCAGTAGAACACCTAATGGATTATTGGATGCATATTGATGCAATGCAGCCAGATGAAGAAGACCGGCAGCCCGGCATGTACTAGAATAAAGGGGAATAAATGGTGAGACTCAAAAAACGATTTAACGTAGCATGCATTATTTATGGATAACCCACTCCAAACCCAAGTCACAATGATGAAGTTGACACTGTGATCGGTTCTTTGTCTAAATTTGATTTGTAGTACTAATAATACTTATTATTGTCCTACTATATTTTATTTTCACCCCTTTATTTATTATTGTATATGACTAACATTCAAATCATGTATTGTGGAGAAAGATCACATTTGATATATTGCTTTAGTACATTTAAATATTTAATATATATTCTTCAGCCAAAAGGAAAAACCTATTGAGTCCTTGAAATTGTAAAATATATGCTATTAAACTTTTAATACTAATATGGTAGATCGTGTGTTTTTCTTCCAATACAGAGCGTGTAAAATAAATTAAAGTTACGTTGCAGCAAAAGTCCTCATTGACATGCGTTCAGTAAAAATAAATTTGCACGAATCTTCATTGACCATCTTTACCGAGTATTTTCTTTTAACTTCTATTTCTACCTCCACCAAATTTAAATCCATCCGTTCCAGGTTCAAACCTTTTCTTCTTCTAGACTAGATTCTAATGCGAAGAAGTCTGACCTGTATTTTTCTCTTTAATTTGTTGATATGTTTTTGTTTTATTGCCACGTTACTCACATGTAAATGTCACATTTCTAAATTCTTTTATTAGCTGTTAGTGAAGGGTGTAATATCCACATATTTATATCTATTTATCTATTTATATTATATTAAAAGAACGAAAGCCCTTAGCGAGATATTGTTCATTTATTTTACTCTTTAAAAATACAGTTCATACTGGACAAAATAGTTATTTAATTATTTCTCAAATATTTAGAAATATTTATTTAATTAATTCCCTAATATGGATAAAAAGAACGGGGCAAACTAACTCTAGAAAAAATGGAAGAAGACAAAGTAGGTCAATAAGTTGGAGATTTAGAGTTAAAATAAAACAAATTAAATGATAAATAAAATTATAGAGTAATAAGTAAGGGCATAATTGAAAAAGAAAATAGAAAACGATCCCACACCAAATCGGATGTTTCATAAAATGGGGCTTTTGGTTGTTCCGGAATAATGAATTTAACAATATCATACCATCAATTTTAAATAAACAATCAAAACAAAAATTGTTTTGGGATAACAATACAATACAATATAATGAGTAACAACCATCCAAACAAGTCAATTATACGTATCATATTTATATAATTTTTAAAAATTTATACTTATTGATACGGGTTATACGCGCAAAAACGCGTATCTTAAAACTAGTGTGTTAAAAAACTCGAACCCAAATAAAGCATTTAAATGAGAATTGGTATCAGAATTTAGGAGGTCATTTATCAATTTAGCCATTGCCAGAATTTTCTTGACCATTTTGTCCAGAATACTGATATTTATATATGAAAGTTACATCAACAATCCGTTTCAAAGATGCTTCAGAAAAGCAATAACTGCTTTCCATCTCACTATTGCAATTTGCAACTCCTTTGATTCTTTCTAATCCATTTCGTTACCTACAGAAAAGCATAATTAATAAGAACAACAAACTTTTAGATGCACTAACGTAATTTATAATTCCAGAAAACTCAACATGTGAAATTATGGTAACCTATTCTATTCACTAAAATACCCTTTATGCTTAGAGAAAAGTAGAACCATTATTTATTTTATCTGATTTAAATTAAGCTATATGTTTCTTTACCTTTTCTCCCCATGCTCAATACCTTTTAGTTCAATAAGAATAGCATCAGAAAATAAAGACAAAGAGAAAGCAGAATTCCATACAAAATTTTATCACCAAATTTTCTTTTAAAAGATCTTATTTTTATTTTTATTTTTCGTTTTATATAAGCATCTCAAAAGTAATTTAAGTAAAAAGTAAGGAAAACAACATTGGCGGGAAAGATTCGACTCTAACGGTAAGCAGGAAGCAGACAAAAAATAAAGAGATCGAAATGGGAGAATCAGAAAAATGATAGACGCGTCGTAATTATTTAATTGAAACGTTATACAATTTCTTCAACAATAATCCTATCACATATACTTATAGATCTTCTCTACATCTAACAACCCCTCAAAGTCTTCATCAACCAAAAAATCTCAGTCTTTTTTTAATTATATATTTTATAAAACTTCCTCTCTCCTTAGAAAAACACAAGATCAAGAATCATTGACTCATTATACATTGTTACGGTTTGTAGTCTTAGAGATATCATTTTTTAGATTGATTTGGGAAATGGGAAGTTATAATTATTACAGAATGTTCGGGTGTTTTAACCGGAAATTCAAGATCAGGGAGACGGAGCCGCCGCCGGAGGTGAGGGAAGCGTTTTCACGGTACACCGGAAGAGGGATCCACATGAACTCCGATCAGCTTCTCCGTTTTCTGGTGGAGGTTCAAGGAGAGGAAGGTGCTACCGTTAAAGATGCGGAGCAAATTATACAGCAAGTTGTTAATCGCCGGCACCATTTGATCAGGCGGCTTAATCATTCACTTGAACTCGAAGATTTCTTTTATTTTCTTTTTCAGCATGATCTCAATGGACCCATCAAATCTCAGGTATTTGTTACGTTACCTTACCCAATTACTTATGCACTTACATTGGGGGAAAAAGAATTTTGTGGACCACATTAAGTTCATTCAATAGCTAGAGTTACAATAAAACAGTAGTAACAGTTTTTTGCATATACTGTTCAACTAAAATTGGAAATTTTTCTTAGCTGCAAATTTTCACTTTTCTGTTATAGTCTCGTTAGGGATTTATGCGTTAGTAGGAAATGTAGAGAAGCTAGGTAATTTTGTTTTAAATTATATTGGACTAAGATCGACGAGCTAAAATGAAGCAATGTGGACATAAATGATTCATATAACCGACCCCAAATGCAGGGATTGAGGAGTTGTTGTTGTTGGGAAAGAGAGCAGACTAAACTTCTAGAGATGGTCTAGATTAATCAATGCAATGAAGGTTGTTAAGAACTTTTATTTTTTTATTTTGGTTTTCTCCTTCAAGACTTGAGCTTTTTAAGGTTAAGCATTAAAAAGGTTAAACTTTTAAGTGTTAAGGATTTGTACTGTGTTTCCCATTGAAAATTAATGATAGCCGCCTCTTTACTCATGAACTATTATTGTGCATGGTTAGTGTATGTTCAAGTTTTAATTTTCTTTGTGTAATATATATGTATGTGTGACAGTACCTTTAAATTTGCTTTAACAATTTGTCATTTCAGGTACACCATGATATGAGTGCTCCATTGCAACATTATTTCATCTATACAGGTCACAACTCCTATCTAACTGGAAACCAACTTAGTAGCGACTGTAGTGAAATTCCAATAGTTAAAGCTTTGGAAAGAGGTGTCCGCGGTATTGAACTGGACTTATGGCCAAATTCAGCAAAAGATAATATTCATGTTCTTCATGGAAGGTACAATATATGCTCCTTGATTCATAGTGTAATTGTATTTATCCTCTTTTCATTAATTAAGAGACGGTAGTTTAGTAAAACGTCCAAAGGTACTTACAAACATTCAACATACCCTTGCATTAATAGCTGTAATAATAAGTTGAAGAAGAATACATCTGCAATATCTCGTGTACTGTTCAAAGTAACTTAACATATATGTGCTGCCTCTTATGGTCTCTGACGTCCAATATCTGAAGTTCTGAAATTTTACTTCAATTGATACGGGTTACCTTTAATTTTGTTGAATGATTCCAATTATTACATTTGCAGGACCCTGACCACACCAGTGCCACTTCTTAAATGCTTAAAGGCTATTAGAGATCATGCTTTTGTTAAATCGCCTTATCCTGTCATAATCACGTTGGAAGACCACCTGACACCAGACCTTCAAGCCAAAGTTGCAGAGGTTAGAATCCATTTCCCTTTTGCAGATAACAACTTGAAATATTACGCGTGTCTTTTTAATCTAAGCTTTAACTCCTTTCCTTACTCCTGGGGTTCCCTTTGTTTCTCTAGATGGTTACCCAAACCTTTGGAGAAATGCTATATTATCCTCAGTCAGAGTGCTTAGAGGAATTTCCTTCACCTGAACGGCTTAAGAACCGGATTATTCTCTCTACAAAACCACCTAAAGAGTACCTTGAGTCAAAGCATCAGAGAGACACATCTCCAGTGGGAAAAGATTCATTTCAAGAGGATGCTATGAAGAAGGAGAAATCAGATTTAGGCACCGAGGATCAGGACACTGATGAAAGGGTAAAAATGACATTAAACAGTATCTTGATTTTCTTATTGTAGGGATGCTAATTCTGCTTTTATGGTGCCATTTCATCTGGACGATAGAGTGATAGTGATCAGGATGATGAAGACGGTGATACCTCCAACGACCAACAATCATACCAACCAGGAGCACCTCAGTACAAGAGTCTGATAGCAGTTCACGCTGGGAAGGCAAAACATGGTTTGAAACGTGCACTAAGGGAGGGAAGTAATAAAGTCAGTCGACTTAGTTTGAGTGAACAAGAACTCGAAAGAGCGGCAGAAAATTATGGAACAGATTTGGTCAGGTACTCCACAATTTTGTGTCATATAAAATTGAACAATTGATGAGAATGCTCTGGTTATTCTTGATTCAGTTTTCCATTTCATTTGCTAGGTTCACCCAAAAGAATATTGCAAGGGTGTACCCTAAGGGAACAAGAGTAACCTCCACAAATTTCAAGCCTATGACTGGCTGGATGCATGGAGCGCAGATGGTAGCATTTAACATGCAGGTTTGTTTGAAAATGCTGGTGCATCAACATGTTATATATGTTCTATGCCTTACATTGACTTTTTTGATTGCTTCTCTATTTCTCTGTGACCCATAGAAACTTCACTTTTTAAAGAACGTAACATGCCAGTGGTTATGATATACGGGGTAATAGATAACTGCTTCGATGATATCTCCTGATTTAATCCTTATACTCAACTTGGTTCTATATCAATTGTGGAGTCGAGCATTAAGGTTGTAGGTTAGGAAGTAAGGGGCTAGTCCGATAGTGTTTTGTCTTAGGCTGCTAGTAGCTTCAGTTGTGTCCATATTACTTCATTAGGGTTGCAGTTTAGGTTGTAGGAGGCTAGTCTGATAGTGTTTTGTCTTAGGATGCTAGTGGTTCTTGTTGTATTCTTATTACTTCCATTGTGCCTGTAGTACCGTGCCATTGTTACTGCTTATTGTTATTGTTTTTCTTTCTATTTTCTGGTTATTATGTTGCTGGTGTTATTTTCTGGCTTCCTTTGATGTTACTGCTCCTATGTCTCTTTCCATCTTCGTGAGCCGAGGGTCTATCAGAAACAACCTCTCTATTCCTCCGGAGTAAGGGTAAGGTCTGCGTACACACTATCCTCCCCAGACCCCACTTGTGTGATTCCACAGGGTTGTTGGTTGTTGTTGTTGTTGGTTCTATATCAGCTGTCTAATTGTTATATTAACTGCACAAAATAGGGATATGGAAAATCACTCTGGATGATGCATGGGATGTTTAGGTCTAATGGAAGCTGTGGCTATGTGAGAAAGCCTCGCTTTCTCATGGAAAAAGGCCCACGCAATGAGGTATTTGATCCCAAAGTAAAATTGCCACTGAAGAAAACTTTACAGGTAAGCAAAACATGTTTTAATGTGGAGAGAATATCAAACTTCAAGTTAGTATGATGGTCCTGTTGAAGAAGTGTAACACTTTTTTTGTTTATTTTCTGCAGGTCAGAGTATATATGGGAGATGGATGGCGCTTAGATTTCAGCCATACACATTTTGATGCCTATTCGCCTCCAGACTTTTACACCAAGGTTAGTGAGGGTGATGGTTCCCGACTTACTTGCCTACCTAAATTAACACACTCCTTGCCAGACCATGCATTGAGAGGCTAGATGTTGTTTAAATCTAATTCAATCTTCCCCTTGACTTCATAGAAATGATATGGAAATGTATGGAGTAATCGCCTTCAGGAAATGTTCATGGAGTTGTTAATGTTTTATTAGACCTCAGTATGTTGACATGTCAAGATCCACTACCTGGTAGATAGTATTTTGCCAACTTTTACTGGAAAAGAAAAAAGGACAAGAAATCTGCATCATATTCAAGTAAATAAAACAAATTTCAAACTTGAGATTGGTAGCCAAAGCGCGTCATTGTGTAGGGAGTATTTTTTTCCTTTCATCTATAGCCATTAATTGGTTGGTTAACATAATAGTCACCATGGTTGTTCAAGTAGACCTGCTGTACTTAAGCAATATGTTATAACATGCTCGTTCAAGAAATGCCCAATTTTAAAATTGTTCTAAACTCAGAAGGTGTTATGATCCTTTAATTTGCATGTTCCTCCTGTTCTTTTTTGTGCTCCAAGATAGCTGCAGGAATTTATTAGACCTTTATTGATCCTTGTGTGGCAGCTATATATCGTTGGAGTGCCTGCAGATGCTCGTAAAAAAAAGACTCGGATAATTGAGGATGATTGGTGTCCAATTTGGGATGAAGAGTTTAATTTCCCTTTGACAGTGCCAGAGCTGGCTTTGCTTCGAATTGAAGTACGAGAATATGACATGTCGGAGAAGGATGATTTTGGCGGACAGACATGTTTGCCTGTCTCAGAGTTGAGACCAGGGATCAGATCAGTCGCTCTCTATGACAAGAAGGGTCAAAAAATGAATTCTGTCAAACTTCTTATGCGATTTCAATTTGTGTGAACTGTGAACAACTTTTGTTCTTTTTTCTTTGTAGGATTTTCTCTTGTAGACAAATGCTTAATTTGATTGTATCTAAACATCCTTCATGTAATGTGCATGTCCAGCTCTTGTACAGTGGAGTGATGATGCTGTATTAGGAAGGGAAATAAATTAAGCTTGAGGGAAGAAGTTATGGGCTTGTGAGTTTGTGACAATTGTTTTGTACTCTTGTTAACATTGATATATATTCAGGTATCAAAATGAGGCAGAAAATACAGATTACCTCTTTCTTTTTCTTCATCTCAACAGGATTGTGTTTTCTCCATCATGTTCAATGTACAAAGAAGCTCAAACTAAACGGGAAAAAGAACTGTTTATCAGAATACTTGAGATTATATTTTAGTATTCTTTTTAACATCTCTATTGCTCTAACTCTTCGAGAATCTCGCTGAGTATGCATCGCATCCTCCAATAGTAATGCCATTTTGGAGGATCTGGTTTTAGAAAGTCCGAATAATCATACTATACAAAAAATGGGAAGACCCTAAGTCTAAAGTCATGCCATTTTGTAGGTGTGCACTTTTTTTTTTTTTTTCTGCTTAATAAATAGGAAGGGTTGTTTAGTGTACAATAGTTATTACAAGTTCAATTTGTGCAAATTTTCTTAAAGCTCCGCCCCTACCATCTAGAGCCTTGTATTTATGGGACAACTGTGTACTATAATATTAACTTTCTGCAAAAGAACCATTAGAATTAGTTTATAGTCTATTTTCCGACGGAAGGCTTTATTGTTTTTCAATTGATTAATCCCTAGCGCTTCTGTCTATTCTAGAATATTTTCTTTTTAAACAAAAGATAGAAGTTTAATAAGAAAGTGTAGTGATATATACTCATTTGTAATATGAGTAGTACGTTTTTTTCTCTTATTTTTTATATCTCAAATACAAAATAATGTGATTGTTGGGACATCAAATATACTAATTTTTACAACATGCACGTCTGTATTCCTTGTCTTCTAATTAGATGTAATTTCTGGCTTGTGATAGAATTGTTTCTACTTTATTTGAGATGTACTGCAAAATGAGACTTTTATTGAGTCTTAATTTGTATTGTCCTATGTTTTTCTCATTATTATGTGGAACAATTTCTCCGTCATTATTTTTCATTATTTTCATTTGTTTTCTTTGGTTGGTTAAGGTATATATATATTGGTGTTTTTGTTTGCACTACACAGCTAAAAGATTAAAAAGTACTTTTCGTTGATTTGATAAGGTACTAAATTTTGAAAAGAAAAAAGTGAATTGAAATTGCTGGAAATATAGTTGTTCATGGTCTCACGTTGAGAGGTTGACAAATTAAATGAAAGGGCATAATTTTTGTAGTCGAAATCGGGCTCGACTAATACAAGGCAGATGGGGCTCGGAACGCGAAGGGTTGAAGATTGACCTCAAGCTTCATCAAAGCAGAATATGAGGTTAGAACGTTTGTCCTCGAGAACACTGAGCCAGTGATTCAGAACCGATCATGACCCTGAACATGCTCGAGGGAAGATCGTCGAACCCAAATAACAGAAAGCCAGAATATCCGTAACGGGTCGAGCATCACAGCGGGAAATCTCGGCACGAATTAATGGAACCGCTTAATTAGCAAATCAGGAGATTTATTACCTTATACAGAATTCTGCCTAAAGTAGGATTTCCTAACTATATAAAGGGGGATCTAATTATTTGTACGTAGGATTTTTATCTTATCATGAAAAATAGCAATTTTACTGATCTCTTTAGCGACTACTGCCTGATTATTCTGTTTCTGACCCCGATTGTAACATTTCTTGGCCCAAGGACAATCAACATACAAGGTCAACACTGCATAACTTTCAACATACAAGGCCAACACCGCCTAACTTGTGTGGTTTGCATTCATTTTTTATCATTAATTTTAATTTCAGCTTGGTTTCTCATTTTTATATCAAAGTAGATCACATATCCTTAAAACCGCGAATAAATTCAATTATTATCCGATTTTGAGGGTAAACAGTTTGGCGCCCACCATGGGGCTAAGGATAATAGTGGTTATTTGATACAAATCTCCATAACACACACACTACTTCGCACTTGCTCTTTGAAGTGTCTTTGATTCCAGGCTATAATACAGAAATGTCAAACTCTCAATCGGCACCTCTGCACGTTGACAACGAATCCGGTCACCAAGGTACAAATAACAACATAATGCCCGGTAACGAGATTCTAATTGTAGATCCGATTGACGCTAACTCACACGTGGCTGTTGATGCGGATCTGCCTACCGACCCTGCAAATAGCGTTCACAGAGGAGTCCGATCGATAACTTGAAACCCCCAAAATGTTGAAGGGGACGGGATCAGCCTACGAGTAATCTTCGAAATGTTGCAGGCTCAACAGACGGCGATAGCTCAGTTACGAAACCAAATCCATGCACCGAACAGGATTGAGCCCGGTCCTTCCCGAGAAATTACCTGCAGGGATGAATCAGTCGTAGGAAGGTCGAATGAATATGGATCAGGGGCGAACCCTGAAATTATAAAAATGCTCGAGGAACTGACAAAACAGATAGAATCAAGGGAGAAAAAGATCGAGGCAAACGACAAAAAGGTGGAAACCTATAATTCCAGCGTAGACCAAATCCCAGGGACACCCCCGATGTTAAAAAGCTTGGATTCCATGAAGTTCGTGCAAAAATCTTTTCCACCAAGCGCGGCTCCGAAGCCGATCCCCAAGAAATTCCATATGTCCAAAATACCCAAGTATAACGGAACGACCGACCCAAACGAACAGGTTACCTTGTATACATGTGGTACAAAGGGAATGACCTGTAGGACGATGAGATCGAGTCCGTTCTGTTGAAAAAATTTGGGGAGACCCTGTCAAAGGGAGTTATGATATGGTATCACAACTTACCTCCTAATTCTATTGGCTCATTTGCTATGCTTGCAAATTCTTTTGTAAAGGCACACGCAGGTGCCATCAAGGTCGAAACCAGAAAATCGGACCTTTTCAAAGTAAAACAAAAAGATAACGAGATGCTCAGAGAATTCGTGTCCTGGTTTCAAATGGAACGAATAGATCTACCGCCGGTCGCTGATG
>MCJB01042934.1:75023-91816 GCA_002018475.1 Nicotiana obtusifolia
CAAAAGGTGTTTATCGAGCCCGCCATTGCTTCATACACCGAACGCGGACGAACAACTGTACCTATACTTGGCGGTCTCGAAGATAGCGATAAGTGGAGTCCTAGTTCGGGAAGAACAAGGTACGCAATTTCCAATTTACTATGTCAGTAGAACCTTAGGCGAAGCCGAAACTAGGTACCCCACCTAGAAAAACTAGCGCTCGCTTTGTTAAGAGCCTCTAGGAATCTGAAACCGTACTTCCAATGTCATCCCATATGTGTCATAACGACTTACCCATTAAGGAATGTTATGCATAAGCCCGAGCTCTCGGGCCGATTGGCCAAATGGGCCATAGAAATAAGTGGGTACGACATTGAGTATCAACCTGGGACCGCCATTAAATCTCAGATTTTGGCAGAATTCATGGCCGATTTCACATCGACCCTAATACCCGAGGTTGAAAGAGAGTTGTTAATTGACTCAGGAACTTCCTCGGGGATATGGACCCTCTTAGACGGTGGCTCGAACGCAAAAGGGTCCAGACTTGGCATCGTATTGAATTCCCCAGCAGGTAATATAATTAGACAATCTATTAAGACTGTGCAATTGACTAACAACGAGGCTGAATATGAAGCCATGATTGCAGGCCTTGAACTAGCCAAGAGCTTGGGAGCGGAAGTGATCAAAGTCAAGTGCGATCCCCTTCTTCTGGTAAACCAAGTCAATGGAACGTTCGAGGTCAGAGAGGAACAGATGCAAAGGTACTTGGAAAAATTGCAAGTGACATTACATCCGTTCAAAGAATGGACTTTACAATATGTACCTCAGGATCAAAACAGCGAGGCCGACGCCCTCGTCAACTTGGGGTCGTCGGTCGAAGACGACGAATTCAACTCGGAAAAAGTCGTACAACTTATGAGGTCAGTGGTGGAAGAGGGCCATGCTGAGATCAACTTGATGAGCCTAACTTGGGATTGGAGGAACAAATACGTAGAATATCTCAGATCCGGTAAAATGCCCTCAGACCCAAAAGAGTCGAGGGCCCTGCGTACAAAGGCGGCCCGATTTAGCCTGTCCAAAGACGGAATCTTGTTCAAAAGAACATTTGATGGCCCACTCGTGATATGTCTGGGACCGGGCGATACTGAGTACGTTTTGAGGGAAATCTACGAGGGTACCTGCGGAAATCATTCAAGCGTCGAGTCATTGATTCGAAAAATAATTAGAGCCGGTTATTATTGGGTCGATATGGAAAAAGACGCAAAGGAATTCGTTCAAAAATGTTATGAATGCCAAAGACACGCTCCGATGATCCATCAACCCAGGGAGACGCTCCACTTAGTTTTATCACCATGGCCGTTCATGAAGTGGGGAATGAACATCGTTGGCCCTCTTCCGTGGGCACCAGGTAAAGCTCAATTTATACTATTTATGACTGATTATTTTTTTAAATGGGTGGAAGCTCAGGCATATGAGAAGGTTAGAGAAAAAGAGGTCTTCGATTTCATTTGGGATCACATCATATGCCGATTTGGAATACCAGCCGAGATCGTATGCGATGATGAGAAACAATTCATTGGTAGCAAAATAACCAAATGCCTCGAAGATCACAAGATCTAAAGGTCCTATCGACACCCTACCATCCTGGTGGGAATGGAAAAGCTGAATCTACCAACAAAACCGTACTCCAAAACTTCAAAAAGAGGTTAACCGATGCCTAAGGGAGATGGAAAGAAATGTTACCCGAAGTCCTATGGGCATAGTGTACGACTGCGAAATCCAGCACCGCGGCCTCCCTGTTCTCTCTAGTTTATGGCGCCAAAGCTTTGATACCGGTCGAGGTCGGGGAGCCAAGTATCAGATTCCTATACGCAATAGAGGAATCAAACCACAAAGCCATTAATACGAACCTAGATCTATTAGATGAAAGGCGCGAAGCTGCCCTTGTTCGGTTAGCTGCCCAAAAGCAACGGATCGAGAGGTATTACAACAGAAGGGCCAACCTTCGATACTTCAACGTCGGGGACTTAGTACTAAGAAAGGTCACGTCGAACACACGGAGCCCGAACGAGGAAAAGCTAGGAACGAACTGGGAAGGACCTTATATGTCATCAAAATCACCGGAAAGAGATCCTACAAGCTTGGAACAATGGACCATAAACAACTACCGAACAACTGGAATATAACTCACTTAAAGCGGTATTACTGCTAAGGTACGGCCCCGCTATTTATTTTATTTTTTATTTACGTTATAAACTAACACTTGCAGGTAACAAACAAGGGGCCATATAAGATGTTAGGTCTGAAAGCACGCGTTGCACTCTTTTTTTCTTGGACTGGTTTTGTCCCAAATGGGTTTTACGGCAAGGTTTTTGATGAAGCAACAAGTAAATCGTGCTAACTTATATTTGAAGGCCGGTAACAAATCTGTGACAACAGTATTCGAGGCCTGTCTTCGATCAACCCCGAATACTGGGTGGCCACTTTAGCATGGAAAGAGACTTCAGGATTGAAGGGTTAAAGATCAATAAGATTCAATCTAAGGGCCAAGCGGTTAAATGAACCGTGATCACATAGACTGCTCGAACCCTGACACAAAACTTGTACACATACATTACTATTATGCACAAGAATAAAGAGAAGTCTCTTCTTTGCAGACGTCATATTTTTTAAAACTTTTCCTTTATATTTCTTAAGGAATTCCCAGTTTACGATCCCCTAAAGGTAACGAGCCTAAGGGCCACTCTAACCTGAGTTCGAATAATCACTCTCTCACTCGGGGACTGCCGTCCGGAAAAACAAACTCAGACGGTCCAAGTTATTAGATCTCGAGGGCACAAAGCTTATTTGGCAGCGCCAGAATTAAAAGGCTAAGGCCATTCCGGGTTAACAAAATTTGAGGGCACAAATCTTATTTGGCAGCACCCTAATTCAAAGGCTATGGCCATTCCGGGTTAACAAAATCCGAGGGCATGAAGCTTATTTGGCAGCGGCCGAATTAAAAGGCTAAGGCTATTCTGAGTTAACAAAATTCGAAGGCACGAAGCTTATTTGGCATTTCCCGAACTATAAAGGCTATGGCCGTATAAAAATGGCTCGGAGATGTCCGAAGGCCACAACGAAAATAACAAGGCATTAAAATTATAGAACTAAGCTACTTTGGGGAAGAAAGTTTTCGATAACATCGTTTCCCGATGATGCCTCAAAATAAAATTATGTTAGAGGCAAGACTCGTTCGAGCCCTCGAACACAACCTAACTATTTCATGCTAAGGCATTTCGATCTTTGCGAATGCAAATAAAAAAGCAAAGGAGAAATTTGAAAGCTATGAAAGGCAAGCCTTATATGTGTGTATGTATGTGTGTGTGTGTGTGTATATATATATATATATCAAAAGTCCTTTTTACAGGGGCCGAACGGCCCGATACAAATTTTTACAGAGGCCAAGTGGCCTTGATACACAGTATTGAGCACAGAAAGGGATAAAATCAAATACAAGCGACTTGATCTCGAGTGAGTCCCGCCTCGTCATCGGGATTTCCGGGATCTTCTCATCCTTCAGACCCGACTGAACCCTCGGAATCATCCTCTTCGAGATAGGCTAATTTTCTGGCCTCGGCTTCAGACATCTTGGCATCCTCAATCTCCGCAGATAAGTCTAAACCCTGAGCGTGGACTTCCTCGAGGGCCTGCCTACGGGAGTGCCACTTCATATGCTCTACCATATTTTTTGATTGGTCTTGAGCCGCCTCAACGTCAGCTTTGTGCTGAGCCACCATTTCATCAGCTTTGGCTCTGATCATGACATCTTCCGAATTGGCCATTTTAAGCTCCCTCGCTAGATTATCTCGATCTGAGACAACTAAACCAACCCTGGATTGCAGTTCCTTGGCCCTTTTGGTCTGGGTCTCGATTTTTTCCTTTGCCTCTTTTAGCTGGTTTTCTACTGAAGTTAGTTGTGTCCGAGCTGCCTCTTTTTTTGAGGCCAGACGATCTATCTTACCCCTCCAGTCATCGGCCTCAACTTTAACCACATCCATCTCAGTTCGAAGCTGATAGATCCGATCGAGTTTCTGCTGGACCTGCGTATTTTGACCATCAGTTACTGAATCAAATTCGTCATCACTCACTTCGAAAACTTTTACCTGCTCGACCAAGTCAGCATGATCCTTCCGAGCAACCTTCAGCTCTGTACGAAGGCTCTTAGCCTCCCTTTCAAGCTGTTCATTGAGAAGTTTAAGGGTGTCTTTCCTCTCTATAAGTTCCCGAGTCTCGGCCTCGTGGCGTTTGAACTCTTCCCGGTATCGGATAAAAGCCTTGTGGTGGAGCACTGAGGCTTGCAAGCACAAAGGAAAATGTTACAATTGCTTGCGATAAAATCTAAGTACATAATAAAGAATATCCCCAGTTACCCGATTCAACAGCTGTTGAGCTTCGTTGAACAGGCAAGGCGCCTCTACCTCGTTCATTTTGGCTTGATCTTCTTCGGTCACTAAGCACTGAAGGTAACTGGCCACCCCTACGGGGGCGGAAAGAACCCGGGCATCCTCGGGAAGGGAAAAAATAATGGTGCGTTTCCGATCAGGATATGCGCTTGGGGCAGGGGATCGATCGACCAATTTCAGACTTAAAAAAGTCCCGCTTGTTTCAGAGGGTGAGCTCTTCCTCGATATCTCTAAATCACTGAACCCAATAGCATCCTCCGTGGCCATTGAGTCCACGCCATCGAAAAAACCACGAAAAGAGTTTTTCGATCTATGGACTTCCTCGAGAGGGTGTTCTTTTACCACTTGGGCCTCATTAAACATCGACTCTGTGAACGAAGGCGAGTCGACGATCTCAGTCGAACCAAGTGCTCCCTGTGGCGTTTTCCTCGTATTAAGAGAAGCCTCAGCTCCTGCTCCCATCTCGGCTTCCCTGACTTGATGAACATCGGCCTCACTGACCCCTGGTTCGGCGGCTCCTTGACCTTCGAACTGGGAGGACACACTGGCCACTAGGTCAAAGTCTTCATCCTCTCCCTCGGACTCATCCCTCAATCGATGGGCCATGTCCGGGGACAATGATCGACCACTGACACTTCCTTTATAAATTTTCCTCTTGTTCTTTCTTTCGAATGGATGGAAAGGCCGGTCCATGTATGAAAATAGAGTAAGTGTACTCTTTGAAAGTTAGCTTATTGTAGTATGGTCCATGTATGAAAATAGAGTAAGTGCACTCTTTGAAAGTTAGCTTATTGTAGTGCGAAAGTTTTCTAAGTTATGAACAGCTAACGTTGGTTATAGTACAAAAGTTTTCTGAGTTGTGTAGCTTGGCAAGGTTGAAGCCAGCCCCCTTTGTAGGAAAACTTTTGCGACTATAAACAAATTAACTGTTTGTGTAGCTTGGCAAGAGCCAGCCGCTTGGTGTAGCTTGGCAAGAGCCAGCCCCTTTTATTTTGTAGGAAAACTTTCGTACCTATGATTAAACTTGCTTTCACGGAGTCTCTTGCTTTGTTCCTTATACTGTGGTTTCGTACCTATGATTAAGCTTGCTTCGGAGTCCCTTGCTTTCTTTTATACTGTGGCTCTTCTCGAAGCCCGGAGAACTCGGAGCCCCTTTCCTTTTCTTCTCTTTATCTTGCTTCGAAGAAGGGGGCTCGACGTAAGGATCATTGTCTACAGGTGGAGGCCTCATTTCAACATCTTTTGATAAACGTGCGAAAGAGGAGCGAAGCATGTTAGAAATCAACGCCGTAAAAATTAGGTCGAGTGTAATTTAAAGAGAAACTCTCACCATGAGATCGTGCCTCCCACCAGCACTTCAAAAGCTCGTGCCATGCACGCTTGGAAAATGGTTTTTGAGATACAATTCCCTCGACCCATTACTTGAGTCGAGGAACTACATCCGGTATTCGGGCGATGGCTGCATTTCAGAAAATTGATAAGAAGAAGAACACAAGGGAAATGATAAGCAAATACCCAAAGACAAAGGTATACTTACGCTTCATGTTCCATTTTTCAGGGAATGGCATGTCTTTGGCCGGGATGAGGTATGATGTTTTCACTCGAACAAATCGGCCCAACTAACCTTGGTCCCGATCCTCGTCGATGCTTGAAAATGGAGCCTTACTGGCCTGTCGGGCAAGATTTATTAGCCCCCCTCGATAGATTCGGGGACTATACAGACACATAAGATAGTCAATGGTGAAAGGACGCCCTTCGATCTTACTTACAAAAAAGCAGAGGTGGATAACTATCCTCCAGAAGGAGGGATAAATTTGGCCTAGTGTCACCTGGTACCTTTTACAAAAGGCGATGATGACGGGGTCCAAAGGTCCCAATGTAAAAGGATAAGTGTAAAAACTTAAAAAACCCTCCACGTGAGTAGTGATTGCCTCCTGGGGCGCGGGAACCACCACGCACTTGCCGACCCAGTAGCAGTCCTCTTTGACCTTATCGAGAACACTGTCAGTGATCGAACAGACATACCTCGAGACTGATTCACACAGGCCCAGTATTGAGGAAGTTTTTTCAACCTTGAAATCGGCTCCGGTTGGGCACCCCGAGGGGACGAACATTTTTAGGAGAGGTTCCGGTATCGATTCCTCGGTGACAACATGCCAAACGTTCTCAGTCGATTTCGAGGAAGAGGGGGTTTCTTTTTGGGGACAAATTTTGAGGTCTTTGCCACTGCTTTTGAATAAGAAGAGGAAGAAAAAAGATGCTAATAAGAAGGAGATATAATTCGTAGATAGCTTATGAAGGTTTTCAGAAAACCAGAAAGCAAAAGGTTTTGAAGATGAGAGTGATGAAGTTTCTTTAAAAAACACAGAGTATTTGAATGTAAACTTTCCAAAGAATGGATAAGGAGGGTATCTATAGTTTCTCAAAACAGCGACTCACATTCGAAAGCGGCAGACCGTCAACTAACGTGCATTTAATGCATTAAAGGTTGCGCCGATGGGACGTTTCTACTATTCGCATCACTTACGTCATGAGTCTGTCGTCATTCACCGGAGCAAGAATCAGGAGCTGGTATCGTGAGAATTTGAGGCTCATATAATTTTTCGTCATTACTCTCCGAAAAATGAGGGGACTATCTGTGCAAGGTCGAAATCGGGCTTGATTAATACATGACAGATCGGGCTCGGAATGCGAAGGGTTGAAGATTGACCTCGAGCTTCATCAAAGCAGGACATGAGGTTAAAATGTCTGTTCTCGAGAAGACTGAGCTCGTGATTCAGAACCGAGCCTGACCTCGAACATGCTCGAGGGAAGATCGTCGAACCTAAATAACGGAAAGCCAGATATCCGTAACGGGTCGAGCATCACGGCGAGAATCTCGACACGAATCAATGGAACTGCTTAATTAGCAAATCAGGAGATTTTTTACCTTATACAGAATTGTACCTAAAGTAGGATTCCCCTACTATATAAAGGGGGGTCTAATTATTTGTACGGAGGATTTTTATCTTATCATGAAAAATAGCGATATACTGATCTTTTTAGCGAGTACTGCCTGATTATTTTGTTTTTGACCCTGATTGCAACGTCTCTTGGCCCAAGGACAATCAACATACAAGGCCAACACCCCCTAACTTTCAACATACAAGGCCAACACCCCCTAACTTGTGTGGTTTGCATTCATTTTTTATCATTAATTTTAATTTCAACTTGGTTTCTCATTTTTGTATCAAATAGATCACATATCCTTAAAACCGTGAATCAATTCAATTGTTATCCGATTTTAAGGGTAAACACTAGCTATTTCCATCCTTGTACAATTGTTAGCCGCTCAATTACTCATGCAAAGACGCTGTTTGTACATTTTCGTTTTTTTAAAACTCCAAGCAAATATTTCTACTATTTTGTTTTATACAAATTTTTTAGTAGTTGTCCCGAATATTTTAGTACTTATGTTGTGTGGTAGTAACTATTACAATAATTTATGGTTGACATGTACATAAAAGTTAGAACAATTGGACTTACATAGTTTAGAAAGAGAAGTTTTAATTGAAAGGATGACGTCTCAATAATATAACATAGTGCATCTTTGACTTCATTCATAAGAGATAGTATTATGAATATTTAATAATGTTAATCGTATGTGTAATTTAATTTAATTTATGGCTCAATCAAATATTTTTGGAATATATATGCATAAATATATAATTATAAATAGGGGAAATAGCTGTTTTGGTCCTTCTATTATTGCCTTATTCCGGTTTTGGTCCTTGTGATATCTCACATAACACATATAACCTTTAATTAATCAAAGTGAGTGATTATAGTCCTTTCACTAATAAATGTTAACATTGCAAACAGCACGTTTACATACGGAGGGTAATTTGGGTATTACATCCAAGAGCATATTAAGAAACCTAATTTTACAAAAACTTTAAGAGCCATGATAACTTTTGTTCTTTCATGATAAATTTATTGACCTTAAGGAGTATATAATAAAAGGAATACCGATTTTTTGTGTACAATTCTAGTGCATAAGAATGAAGGTATTATGGTGTTTCTATAATCACTGATAATATTTTTGATAGGTTTGATTTATTGTAATAGATTTTGGTATTGATTTACATTAGTGAATTTAATGGTGGATTAAAATTTTACTATGGCCGTCAAGTTATGGACATTTGGGGTTGTATTTGCACTAATGTTAGAATTTTTGATAGATGATAATAAATATTTCTCTGAAATAATAACAAGAAATCAGATTCTGGTTTTGAATGTATTCCATGTGTTCTTGGAATATTTTCAATCTTTATTTTTTATTAAAAAAAAGAAAAGCACTATTGAAGATGTATCCAAGAAGCATTCGATGGATTTGCCTTTGTTATATGGGGTTGCCTATGTGGCTATGTGCATATATGTTTTGGTTAGTGGTGTCACAGATACAGGGCATACATCCATGGAAGCTTTGGGATAACGGAATAGCTATGGAAAAAAAAATTAAGATTCTAGCTGTAATACCCATATTGCCCTCCATAGTAATAACATTATGTTTGCAATCTTAACTTCGATTAGCAAAAGGATTATAATCACTCACTTTGGTTAATTAAATGTTAGATGTATTAAGTGAGATATTAAAAGGACTAAAACTGAAATTAGACGATAACACAAGGACTAAAACGACTAGTTCCCCTTATAAATATACATTATGTAAATACTGACCTCTTATAAATACTAGTTAGTCTTTTTTTATAATGCGACTCACTAATACTAATTAACTTAAAGGGCCAAATATACCCTATTGTTTTTGGATATTGTCTATCGTTAATCTCCGTTATACTATCCGGTCAAATTTATCCCTATTGTTATACTATGCAGTCAAATTTATCCCTACCGTCAATAAACTTTTAAAAATTACCCCTTGATCTATTAGGTAATCCAAAATCTCCCAATTTTCTTTTATTTAAATCACTTGTTCTTCTTCTTGCTCCACTATTTTCAGAAATTACTTTTGGTGTAAATCCTAAAGGTACTAAACTATACAAATATTCATGGATAGTCTTAATTACTATTGCACCCACTTCTCTTCTTGTGATAATGGGTTTGGAATTGATTTAAAATTTTATTTATTTTTCAACCATATACACACTGTAAAATTTAGTAGATCTATTTATTGTGTATTATATGCAGCTGCTCATCATGTATGTACATGTATATTCAAATATATTTTGCTATTGTCTGGTTAGTATAGAGTTCGATCGACTAACTTAAGAGTGCACAATGCTTAGACATTTGATTAAAGCAAAGTTGAATTCGATAGTGTAAAGTCTCCAAGTAACTTCAACTTCTATTACTAATACTTGCAAAGTCTCCATACCTTTGGTGCAACAAATTAATTAAAGTTGGGGTGTTATAAATACTTTTGGAATTTAAACAAGCTGTCTAATTTAGATTCTTCAATTTACTATACTTTGTTTACTAACTGTTGTATTATTTTAATATTTCTTTCTTTTATCTTTTATTCCAATTAAGAAAGTAGGTAAATGACAACTATTTCGAAAATAATGGATCAAGAATAATACAACAATAACGACAACAACAAATCCAGTGTAATCCCATAAGTGGGGTATGAGGAGTAGTGTGTACGCAGATCTTTCCCCTACCTTATGAAGATAGACAGACTGTTCCCGGAAGACTCTCGGCTCAAGAAACAGTGAACTAAATTAACAAACAATAGCAACAACAAGGTAATAGGGTATGGAAGCGAATAACACAACATGTATTAATAATGAACCAGGCATAAGTAAATACAATAATAGTACTAGTTTTACTGACAAGCCTAGGAGAGACTCGCGACTAATCTGCCAACCTTCAACCCTAATACTCGTCCTCCACGCCTTCCTATCGAGGGTCATGTCCTCGGTAAGCTGAAGTAGTGACATGTTTTACCTAATCACCTCACCTAGTACTTCTTAGGCCTACTCCTACCCTTCCTCAGACCTGCCATGGTCAACCTCTCACACTTCCTAACCGGGACAATTATGTCTCGCTTTATTACGTGCCCGAACTATTTCAGCCTCGATTCTTGCAACTTCTCCTCCATAGGGGCCACTCCACCATGTCCCCAATAACTTCGTTCCTGATCTTGTCTTTCCTAGTATGCCTACACATTCATCTCAACATTCTCATTTCAGCTATGTTTATCTTCTTGACATGGGACTTCTTGACAGGCCAACACTCAGCCCCATACAACACAGTCGGCCTAATAACCAATCTGTAGAACTTGCCTTTAAGTCTTGGTGGCATAGTTTTATCACACAAAACCCACATAATATTTGTGATTTAGAAAGTACACAGCAAATAGCCATAATATTTATCACACATTAAGCCAACCAAACATGACAAATTTAGAAAGTATTTTCCTTTGTATCAAACGCACATAATATTTTGTTATGTCTTGCTGACTAGTTTTAGACCTTCAGAGACCATTTGTGATTACTGGAAAGACAGAACTTTAACTACCACTTGAATTAATGCATCCCGAAGTTTCCTCCAGCCCATCTACCAGAATGTTTAATTTATCCAATTTATCACTTTGATAGCAGTGATAAAGGCCAGAGTTACAGTGCGATCGAGGCATTGTTTCTTCCAACTATATATTGTCTATAATATTTCCAGAAGTTTGTTCTTAAGCTTAGTATTCTTTTTCTAATACTATGGTTTCCCCTGATATTTTCAGATTCTTTTTTTATCACAAAAGATGAATCTACTAGGAAGCCAGTTGTTTCTAAATTGGTTGACAAATGACCGGGCACTATTTTGCTCCCAAACGCAGACGCAAGCATACGCGGTCGATAAATAATGTAAGATTGTAAGTTCAAATATCATATTCACAAGGACTTGTGATTAACTATCAACTAAATTAAACCCAAATAATTAATCTATTCAAGCGATTTTCTAATGTATGAATATTAAACTAAAACTAAATCTAGAGTGGGAAACTAAGAGATTAAAGGAAACAAGTTGGCGAAATTAGACACAAATTCAATGAGAGCCGATATTGTAGAGCTATGGGTTAGCTAACAATCCCATTGAGTCTTTCACTTAAATTGTCTAATTAATTTATCCGGTTATTGGTTGACAGGGTTAATATTACTTGTAGCCTTCTGCCGAAGTACTACTCGCCTATTCAAGTTAACCTAACGCCTATATTCCCATCGAATTAGGATTAATAAGAACGCATTAATAATTTTCGTATAATAACCAAGCAAGGTGATTAGGTATATCCTATCCTAACCGCAAATCCGTTCCCGATAATCAGGTGCAAAATCTAGCTCTACTTAATCTTATATGCAATCTAGAATTTCTTCTCCGAGTTCATTTCTAGATTCGTAGATAGTATTCAATTGATGATCAACCAATCAAATAATTAAGCGCAAGATTGAATAAATAAACAAATATGATAAAATAATAAGAACAATTCAAGTTTCAAACTACAACGTTCATGTAGCACCCAAAACTCTAGAACTAATAAACTATGAAATTAAAGGAAGAGAAGATAATAAAAATTGAGAATCCTTGCTCCAAGCATGGTTTATGTTCTCCTCCTCCAAAGTGATGTTTTCTCCCTTAAAATATGTTAGATCCCCTTCAAATTAGATTTAGAATCAAGTTGGAACCATATAGCACCGAAATAACCTTATTGCGGACAAAATAGGAGAATCCTACTACCAACGTCCAGACCAGTGCCTAGCGCTTGCCCTGGCGCAGAAACCAGAAACGTTTTGCAATTCAATTCCAATTCTTGCGGCCAACTTCCAACTTTCCTCATAAACTTTTTTTTTTTTGCTTTCTTCTTTGTTTTCTTTAATCTCCAATCATCAACCAATCATTATGTCCCCCTCTCTTGTTTTAATTGTTACAATTCACATATTTACTTCACCTCATGCCACGTAGACAAATATCCTAAGTCCTCCATTTTTTCTTCATTTCATGTGCTGCTCCAAATTTGTTTCATCCATGTAGATTTTTTTCTATCCTTTTTCGATTATAATTTCGTGCTCTTTTCTTTTTTGCATAATTTTTGCTTCGAATCTTTGTATTTTCGCATTGCTTTATTCTTACATAGTAAAAATATGATATTAGGCACAAACCATTATAATTACTACTCAAAAGACAATGAAAAGCACTAAAATATGAGGCGATAATGGGTAAATATGTGCATTTTTAGTCAAACGTCACAACCCACACTTAAACTTTTGCTCGTCCTTAAGTAAGCAATGAAATCACTCTTAATAAATCAATTCTCGAAACATTACCACTTTGGTTGATACTAACAATTTGGCCCTATTACAACTCAAACCATCAGATATACCCTTCCTGATTATCGTGCAAGATATACAAGTCACAAACAAAAAATAAACTTCTAACCTCCTAACCTCAGAGACGGATTCTAACTCGCTCACCTACTCTGTCAAATAAAGCTAATAACATCACATATCTATCATGAAACAAGTGACCTTACAAGAATAAATAGTCCACACACTCAAATCAAAGAATGAATATAATTTAAGGACTTAACATCAAAGAACAACTCTCGCAGTCACAAACGAATTCACATGTATGCACAAAGAACCATAGGCTTGCCCATTATATACATCTCTATTAATTAATTGTGCTCGAATAGAATCAAATAGGACTTTAAAGGGTTGTAATATTGGCTAAGGGACGGGTAGGAGAACTATATAATAGTGACTTATACTTCCCTAAGCACTTTGTACTTTTAGACTTCATCACCCATTATTTTCATCTCTTAATTTTATTTTTCAGCCCTCTCTTCATCTATTATTTCACAAATATTCTCCTCATATCAAGAAAATTTCATTTTTTTTCAAAGCAGTTTTTTTCTCTTTTCTTTTTTCATGTAACATTCTTTTTAAGAGGGCCTTTTCACACTTTCAACTATCTTTAGTCACCATTTTTTACTTAATCATCCATTTTTTTTAAATTTATTAATTAATATCACAGTCGAAGCAATAGTGCTCAAGGAAGCAGAGTGCAAAAATTAGGGATTCAAAAAAAAGAATCAAGGCAACTATACTGCTTCCAAACAAAAGGCTACAGGCTCAAAGGGCTAACTAGTGGTACAATATATGAAACGACTAAAATTTACAAGACATAACAAAGAAAGCCTATTATCATCTTCTAAACAGAGCAACACTTTTATTTCGCTTCAATAACATGCATGGCAAGTTCTAGACTAAGATGCAAAACATGAAATATATGTAAGAAATTCTCATGCACAAGTATCAATCAAGATGGATCAATTATACTCTAATACAGATTCATAGCAAACAACAAAATAAGAATAAGCTACATACAGAGTCACAACCCTGAGCCTAGAAGTCTGAAAGTCTGCTATTTTATTCATTACTCAAGCACTCAGAGGAAAGTACTACTCTCAAGCTCAGTCCTAAATATGCTAGTATTAAACAAGTCATAAAGGTTTTTCTTTTCCCTCTTTTACTACTCCTAAAATAATATCTAATCCTAAAAATAAAAAAACTTACCCGGTTCAAGTTACATCTCCTGGAAAAGAACCGATGCACAAAGAAAAATCAAAGGGGATTATTACCTAATTAAAACTAACTAGAAAAAAATATTTTTAGATTTTTTTTCATTGGACCTTATTCCTCAAGAAAGCTGTCCACAAAATCCATCGTCCGGAAAAGTCCATATTTCTAATTTTTTTAAATATTTTTTTTCAAATTTTGTTTTAAAAAATCACTACACTAAGAAAGAATATTGCAACTAAGCTAGGGTTCAGATAATCTCCTCACCCCAAACTTAAAATAGGGCAGTATCCTCAATTCATACAATAAATAACAAGAAGGTAAAAGAGACTCCCTGGTAGGCCAAAGGTCGAAGTATTAGCAGCTCACGGGATACTCAGACTTCTCCCAGGTATGATTTTTTGTGCGGGTACCTCACACTCATTTTCAACCACCTACTCGCTTTTGCATTCGCCTATTGGCCTTGACTCCATGCTCCTACTCCTACAAAATACAAAAATAATACCACAAAAATAACACAATAGAAAAAACAAAAGTAAAAAGAAAAATAAAATTGGGTTGCCTCCCAACAAGCGCTTGATTTAACGTCGCGGCACAACGCCATCACTTTCATCACTTTTTCCTCCACCTTGAGGATATGAATTGCGTCCCCAATTTTGCGTCAATTTTTCTGTCACATTCCTGGGGTGGTGGTGTAAAAATAAAGGAACCAAGCAATAAATATCGCATCTTGCACTTCTTGGCCTATAAGTGAGGTATGTCGTTTTGCCTTTTTGGTGTGGAAAATTTTAGAATGTAAGGGTCTTGGTCTTCATCTATACATCTCCCCAAAAGCTCGATCTCCATGTCCCCATCCAAACATAATATCGAAAAATGTTTAGAATGAGGACCAACATGCCCTAACTCCAAAACTGCATTATTTTTGACATCCTCAATAATGCCCCTTTAACCTCGACATCATCAACAAGAACATGGTTTAATGCTTGGTATTCTCGTTTTAGCTCCTCAATTTGGTTTAGAAGATCTTTTTCATCTTCACACAACTCGTTACTAAATTGTTGGGCGTTAGAAGCAACAACCTTTGCAAGCAATTGAGCCTCCAAGTCGTGAATAAAACTGCCAAATTGGTAGATTTCTTGTCTCAATTAAGCTCTTTCTTTTATAAAGTGTTGCATCTCATTTGTAAAGTTTTTCACGGAAACCTCCATATTCCTCTGTAATGATCCGGCCGGTTGTTTTAAGAGTATTAGCCCTGAACCCGTATTTATTGCTCCCTCTATTTCATTTCATTGTTATGTGGCTCGCTGGGAGGTTTGGTTTTTGGTTTCAGAGTCATATGGGACACTTAGTCCCTAAAATGGAACCTTAAGTTCTAGGAAATTGAACGTAGCTTGAATGTGTGAAGACACTTCCGGAATGGAGTTTCGTCAGTTCCAACAGCTCCGTAGGGTGATTTTGGTCTTAGGAGCATGTCCGGATGTTGATTTGGATGTCCGTAGGTCATTTCGGTGTGAATTGGCGAAAGTTAGGAAGTTGGATGAATTTTGGGAAGTTTGACCGGGAGTGAACTTTTTGATATCGGGGTTGGATTCTGATTTCGGAATTTGGAACATGTCCATAATGTCATTTATGATTTGTGTGCAAAATTTGAGGTCAATCAGACTTGATTTGATAGGTTTCGGCGTCGAACGTTAAAGTTTGAAGTTCTAATGTTCATTATGCTTGAATTGGGGTATGATTCGTGTTTTTAGGCGTTGTTTGATGTGATTTGAGGGCTCGACTAAGTTCGTATGATATTTTAGGACTAGTTGGTATATTTGGTTAAGGCCCCGGGGCCTCAGGTGGACTATAGATGGTTAACGGATCGAATCGGAGTTGGAAGATTTGCTGAAGTGCACCTGTACTGGTGCAATCACTCCTGCACAAGATTGACCGCATGTGCGAGCTCGCAAAAGCGAGCAATTGGTCACATATGTGGATCTGGCTTTGCCTAGCAGTGGTCACAGAAGCGGAACTTTTCCCGTAGAAGCGCCTTCGGTTTTGCATTGGCAGGAGTGTAGAAGCACTTGGGGTCGCAGGTGCGATCCTCTTCCCGTAGAAGCAGTTCCGTAAATGCAGGCCCTTTTCCGCAAAAATGGAGGCCCTAGACTTTAGTGTTTTCCGCACTTGCGATTGTTTCCACAGGTGCGACGTCGCAGAAGCAACTCTTGGGCTGCAGATGCAGTTTTGCTGGGCAGTGTTTTAAAAACGAAGGGTTTCGGGATTTCTCTCATTTTTGGACTTTGTGAACTCAGTCTAAGGCGATTTTTGAGGGGATTCTTGAGGTAAGTCCCTTGTTTTCGTTTCTAATCAATAATCTTGTTTCCCCATTGAATTTCCCACCTAGTTTGTGTGTGTGTTTAAGGTGGAATTTGGGAGTTTGAGACTAGGGATTTAGAGAGTTTAATTTAGGGGGTTTGAGTGGAAATTTGGTATCGGATTTGAGTAATATTGGTCTGGTTGGACTCATGATCGAATGGGTGTTCGTGTTTTGTGACTTTTACAGGATTCTGAGACGTGGGCCCGGGTCGACTTTTTAGGCAATTTCGTAATTTCTTGTTAAAGTCGTGATATCTTTATTTAGATTAGTTTCTTATAGATATATTTATAGTATGTAATTGCTTTTGGCTAGATTTGGGCCATTCGGAGTCCGAAAGTCGAGGAAAAGGCATTCTTATTGACTTATTGGGCTTGATTTGAGGTAAGTGACTTGTCTAACCTTGTGTGGGTAAATTTCGCTTAGGTTTTGATATTTGAAATA
>MCJB01042934.1:98359-109761 GCA_002018475.1 Nicotiana obtusifolia
TGTGTGAAGACGACTCCGGAATGGAGTTTTGTCGGTTTCAATAGCTCCGTAGGGTGATTTTGTTCTTAGGAGTGTGTCAGATGTTGATTTGGATGCTCGTAGGTCATTTCGGTGTGAATTAGCGAAAGTTGGATGAATTTTAGGAAGTTTGGCCGGGGGTGGACTTTTTGATATCGGGGTTAGATTCTGATTCCGGAAGTTGGAACAGGTCCATAATGTCATTTATGATTTATGTGCAAAATTTGAGGTCAATCGGACTTGATTTGATCATTTTTGGCGTCGAATGTTAAAGTTTGAAGTTCATTAAGCTTGAATTGGGGTGCGATTCGTGTTTTAAGCATTGTTTGATGTGATTTGAGGGCTCAACTAAGTTTGTATGATGTATTAGGACTGATTGGTATATTTTGTTGAGGCCCCGGGGGCCTCGAGTGGATTACAGATGGTTAACAGATCAAATCGGAGTATGAAGATTTGCTGAAGTGCACCAGTTCTGGTGCAACCGCACCTGCGCAAGATTGACCGCAGGTGCGAGCTTGTAGTGCCCCTGTTATTATTTTTATTTGTTGTGTAGTTTCCTTTCTGTATTTCTCATTGTTAAATTCTCAGTTGTTTCATCATATTATATTGGTTCTCTTTGCCTTGTTTCTTTTATTCTAGTAGGGCCCTGACCTGACCTCGTCACTACTCTACTGAGGTTAGGCTTGGCACCTACTGGGTACCGTTGTGGCGTACTCATTCTACTCTTTTACACATCTTTTGTGCAGATGCAGGTACCTCCTACCAGCCCCGCTATCAGTGAGCAGTGATTTCGTGGAGACTTCAAGGTATATCTGCCAGCGTCCGCATACCTCGGAGTCCCCCTCTACCTTTTTGATGTCGTTTTTCCCTTGTCTTCATTAGACTCTGATGTATAGAGATATTAGTATTGCTCTTAGAAGCTTGTGTCTTATTTCTACCGGGTTTAGGGAATTGTAATCATTTATAATTGCAGTTTTATTTATTCCAGATATTGAGACTTGAGTTTTAGCTTATATTTAGTTATTCCGCATAATTGTTAGGCTTACCTATTCTTAGATACTAGGTACCGTCATGATATTCTACGGAGGGAAAATGGGGTTGTGACATCCTCTAATAATTTCATCTGCATATCAAGAATGCGAACATCTTGTTCCGCATCATTCAATTCATTACTCCTTTTAAACTCACAAGAATTATTATAATCAACATAAGAAGGGATTGGAGTAGGATAACAATACTTACGACAATTATTCCAATTTCCACCACAAATAGTACAAGATTGAGATGGTGCACACAACTCGGTCCTGGGAATATTTTTGCACTGTTGCCACAAGCGGGGTCCTTTACAATATGGACAAGGATTACAAAAATAAGAATACTTACCATTCCACCACTTTCCGTTCAAAGATGCCATGTAAAACAAAATGTAATACTAACTACACTAAACTAAAATTAAAAGCTTAAATAGATAAAAAGTAAAAATCTAATCTAGTAAAATAGTTAATTTCTAAGTCCCCGGCAACGGCGCTAAAAACTTGTTGCTCCCAAACGCACACGCAAGCATACGTGATCGACAAGTATATAGGATTGTACGCCCAGATATCGTATTCACAGGAATTTGTATAATTAATTTATTTGGTTTATTTGTTGACAAGGTTAATATTACTCATAGCCTTCTCCAGAAGTACTACTCGTCTATTCAAGTTAACCTAACGCCTATATTCCTATGAAACTAGGATTAACAAGAACGCATAATTAATTCCCGTATAATAACCAAGGAAGGCGATTAGTTATATCCCCATCCTAACCGCAAATCCATTCCCGATAATCAGGTTCAAGATCTCGCTCTACTCAATCTTATATGCAATCTAGAATTCTCTCTCCCGAGTTCAATCCTAGATTCGTAGATAGTATTCAATTGGTGATCAAACAGTCAAATAACTAAGCGCACGATTGAATAAATAAACCAATATGATAAAATAATAAGAACAATTCAAGCTTCAAACTACAACGTTCATGTAGCACCCAAAACTCTAGAAATAATAAACTATGAAATTAAAGGAAGAGAAGAGAAGAAAAACTGAGAATCCTTCCTCCAAGTGTGGTTTATGTTCTCCTCCTCCAAAGTGACATGTTCTCCCTCAAAAATGTGTTAGATCCCCTCCAAATTAGGTTTAGAACCGAGTTGGGACCGTATAGCACCGAAATAACCTTGTCCCGGGCAAAATAGAAGAATCCTGCTACTTCATCAGGCGTTGGTATTCAAGATGTGTACAATCGACATAGTCTTGAATGTTTTATTCTCGATCACCTTATCAGTACTTTGCTCGGATACTTCATCAGTGGATCAATTGTAAATTCAATTATATTTGATTAAAACTTACTATAACACATTTAAAAACAAAGTGTATAGTTCTATAAGATGTAGTGCTATGTTAATACTTATTTTCATATAGTATATGCTATATATAGTCCTTAATTAAAATTAATTTTGACTATTTCACTAAATACCGACCGACTTCAGTCGGTTATTTTAATAAGAACAATTTAAAAAAAAATGAAAATCATATTTCTGACCGAATGCGGTCGGTAAGGTTATGGCCAAACAATCAATATTTCACTTAAATCTACCGACCAATATTTCTGACCGATGTCGGTCGGAAATCTACAAATTAGAGCCCACCAGTAGGCTTTCTTCCCCATTTCTCAAATTTCTCTAGCTCTCATTCTCTCCTCCACCATCTTCAACCTAAGGCGATTTTGTCCAAATCCCTCCCAAAATATATTTCTACTATCATTCTCCCCAGAATCATCCCCATTACCTTCTTCTCCCAAATCCCCAATCCCATTGCCTCACCACCGCAGCCCTCCTCCACTATTGCCTCACCGCCGCCGCCACTGCTTCTTCCACCACCTGCCTCCCTTCTCACCACTGCTCAACCGCCGCTACTTTAGTCTCCTTGTTTTTTTAAGTTACTTTAATTCTTAAAATTTAGGGTTTAATTAATTATTCTATATTTGTTTATTGCTTTTAGAAATTTAGGGCTTATTAATTTAGGGTTTAATTTATTGTTCTATTCTTGTTTATTGCTTTTAAAAATAATTTAGTAATTTAGGGTTTAATTTATTGTTCTATTTTATTTTATTGCTTTTAGAAATAATTTATTATTTTAGGGTTTAATTTATTGTTCTTTTAGTGTTTATTGCTTTTAGATATTTAGGGTTTAATAATTTTGGGGATAATATTATTCTATTAGTGATGGTGTATTTCATAACATAGTTGTTGGTGAAAGTAGTAGGTCGGTGGAGAATAACGTTCAACATCTTAGATAACATGAAATGGTTGCGTATTATTTTGGGATGCACTTCCAGTTTGAACCACATGAAAGTGTTGGACAAGCTCCTAATGAAGAGGCAAAATATTTTTATGAACACTTAGAGGATGCTAGTCGTCCACTAAGTAAAGGGAGTATGCACTCTCAGTTTTCTGTTGCGGTTAGATTATTAAGTATCAAATCAGATACCAATATTTCTCAAGCGGGAATAGATTCTTTCATTGGCCTTATGAGTGAACTAGTTGACCCAACTTTCAACATACCTGAAGATTTCTATAAGGCCTAAAAGATTGGTTTCTAAGTAAGGACTCTCGTCTATGAGAATCGATCGTTGTGCAGATGGTTTCATGTTGTATTATAAGGTGATGGAGATTTAGAAAGTCGTAAATTTTGTGAAAAACCTCGTTTTAAGCGGGTTTCCAGCCAGAAGAAGGTTGTTGTGAAGTCGATGCATTATTTACCTCTTATTCCTAGATTAAAGATGTTGTACGCATCGATGAGTTCCGCTCCTCATATGAGATGGCACTATGAAAATAGAAGGCCGCCTGGAGTTAAATGTCATCCTTCAGATGGGGAAGCTTGGAAGCATTTTGATAGGACGTATCCGGATTATGCTAGTGAACCGAGAAATGTTCGGTTGGGTTTGTGTGCTGATGGTTTCACACCATTTTCTGTTTCTGCAACACCGTATTCATGTTGGCCAGTCTTTATTACGCCGTATAATCTTCTGTCTGAAATGTGTATGACTAGTCCATAATTTTCTTAAATTGTGTTACTCCCGGTCCCTGCAATCCAAAGAGTTTGATTGATGTATATTTGCAACCTCTGATTGATGAGCTAAAACAATTGTGGTATGATGGAGTTGAGACATATGACATATCAACTAAGAAAAATTTCATGATGATGTGCTACACCCTCACTTCCTTCCACTCCACACTTGCATCCCTCCGTTGCTGATGGCCGACAACAATCTTCTAAGCACTCATCTTTTCCACCACATCCATTTACTCATCAAACTACCTACTAGTCGACCTCCCAGCAGTATTCTTACCATTCTCCACCACAGGGCTATACCCTGCTTCCTCTACATGATCCTGCATATAGTTACATTGGTCCATCGAATTAGCAATCACAGGGACATGTGGTGATACACTCGTCATCTGCTATATTTGCTTTATCACTTGCTGGATCACATCCATCTAGATTTCAGCCAGCCGGATCGCAGCACGGGTATGGATCGCAGCAGGGGTCTAGATCGCAGCAGGGGTCTAGATTGCAGCCATCATCAGCGGCCCTATCTCCCTCTCCAGGGAGTTCGTCTCCTAGCATTTCTAGAATTTGCCTTCAAGATAGTAGTGCTGAGCCAGATGCCTCCCTTTCTGCACGCGCTTCAGGTTTATCGGAGGAATATGATCCAGAGGAAGTACGATGTGATCGTTATCATAGGATGATCATCAGGCATGAGGGCAATGGGTAAGATTTATTTATCACTTCTTTGTTTTTGCTGAATTATAATAGCTAGTCTTGTTTATTTAATGTAATGGCTATGTAGTAGGTTCATAACTAATCATCGGACTAGAAAGATAATCAGTGAAGCTCTTGGCCGGTTGTATGATGCGCCCTATGCGACTTGGAGTGACTTTCCACCGGAGCTCGTGGAGCAAATTTTCAATCAATTTATGGTTTAAATACAATTTTTATCTATTTAAGCATTATATTAACAATATTTTCATCTTACGTTACACACTTCATTTGCAGACTAAGTGTGCCTGGGAGGACGGGCATAACAGTGCCATTCTTGTAAGTTTTGAGTTCACATGCCGTAAGAGACTCTCCGATTTCTTCAATTCTGCTCGGAAGAAGAGCAAGCAGCCTTCATGGGTTCTACCGCATATATGGGAGGATCTGCTGAGGAAGTGGACCATAGAGAAGTTCGAGAAGAAGAGTGAATGGGGAAAGAAGGCTCGAGCATCTGAGAAGGGTGGCTCCTTGCATTGTGTGGGTGCAAGGAGCATGGGGACTGCGAGGACACTACTGATAATTCCTTAAAATATTTAATTCTATTTTATCAAACTATATTTATATATTTTAATTTAGTTAACATGTTTTATTATATTTTTCAGAAAAAAAAATATGGGAGGAAGATGACTCATGATGAGTTCTTCATGGAGACTCACAT
The DNA here is from genome assembly GCA_002018475.1 of Nicotiana obtusifolia. NCBI lineage: Eukaryota > Viridiplantae > Streptophyta > Magnoliopsida > Solanales > Solanaceae > Nicotiana > Nicotiana obtusifolia. Next base: position 103,892 of record MCJB01042934.1, read on the forward strand.
CCGGAAGAAAAAACACCGACAGATCCAACTAGATGGGTCGAGGACCGGGTGGAGACTACATATGCATGTTCCATAACTACTATAGCTTGAAATTAATGTTTATAATATTATATAGTTAATAATTTTCTATCTTCTAAATAAAGGGCCGCTACAAGATTAATGTGGAGAGTACACTCAGAGCTTGTCACTGAATGAGCAAGGCAAGCGACCACCCTTTTCAAATGAAGAAGCGCAGAAAATATGGTTGGATGTTGTCGGTGGTCCTAAAAAGAGGATAACATACGGCCTTCCAGAGAGATCATTTCGGCGCTACAGGACTGGATTGCAAGGTATAGGGACTTCCGCCCAAGGCGAGGCAATTGATAGGTCACCTATCTCATCTATGGAGAAGAAGATCGGAAAGCTGACAACAGTGTTTGAAGAGACAAAGTCTAGAGAACAAAAGAGAGATAGACAATTTGATACCCTTCAAGTTCAGCTGGAAAAGAGGGACCAACAATTTAATCTTCTTCAAGGTCAGCTGGCCAATCTTCTTGCTAGTGGTGCTTAACCCATTCCTCGATCTCGTGAGCCTTCCCAGATGCTAATCCTTCTCATCGTGATCCTGCGAACCATGCCGATGATGAAGCTTCTTATAGTGAAGATGGAGGTGATGCAATACAAAACACTCATTGAATGGTGTGTATTGCTAAACAAAGCCTTGAACTTGTGAAAATTTAGTTGGAATAGTTTTGAATGATGATTGTATTGTTGATGTACTTTTGTTATTGAACATTTGTATTGTTGTTATTGTGGTTGGCATTGTTGTTGTAGTTGTTATTAGCATTGTTTTTGTGGTTGTTATTAGCGTTGTTGTTATGGTTGTGGTTGTTATTAGCGTTGTTGTTGTGGTTGTGGTTGTTGTTAGTTAATTGTAGTTGTTGTTGGTTAATTGTGCTTGAATGGTAGCAATTTGATGCTGCCATTATAGGATGGTTATTGGTTGTAATTGGCAAGTGGTGTAGCTTAAAACCATCATATTCTGCCAGGTATTTACCCAGAAAATTGACCGATTTCGGTCGAAATTCTCATATTAAAACCCAAAAATTATAATGACCCGACTATCCATTTTGAGGATTTGCACTTTGCATGGTAGTTTGAGGGAACGAGTATCCCCGCATGATGTATTATAACTTGTATGAATCGTCGGTTTTGGTTTTCAAGTTATTCGGAATCGATTTGGAACAATAAACTTCAAGATTGAAGCGTTAAGTTGGAGTAGTTGACCAAGTTTGACTTTTTTGAATTTGACATCGGATTGGAGTTTTGATGGTTTTGTTAGGTCCGGATGATGACTTTTGACTCGGGCGTGTGCCCGGATTTCCATTTGGATATTTCTAGAAGGATTCGGCACAAATTGATGAAAGTTGGAAGTTGAATGTTCGAAAAATTCGTAAGTTTGACCGGAAGTTGACTTTGAGAATATTGGATTCAGATTGTAGTTCCGCAAATTGAAATAGCTTCGATATGTAATTTGGGACTTGAGTGCAAAATTTATGTTCATTTCGAGTTGATTTGATACGTTTCGACGCGAGTTTTGGAAGTTGAAAGTTCAAAGTTCATTGACTTTGATTTGAGGAGAGATTCATCATTTCGAGGTTGCTATGCATGATTTAAATCCTCGAGTAGGTCCGTTTTTTAATATGGAACTTACCTACAAAATTTGGCATCATTTGGAGTTGATTTGATATGGTTCCGACGCTTGCTTGCGATTCTAGAAGTTTTTGAAGTTCATTGTGATTCTCATGCGTTTTGGCATCCGATTCGTGCTTCTAGAGTTTATTTTGGCATTTCAATCACGCGAGCGATTTCGTGTTATGTTTTTGGACTAGTGTAGGCGTTTGGTTTGGAGCCTCGGGGGCTCGGGTGAGTTTCGGATTGGTATCAGAATGATTGTTTTGATTTTTGAGTGCTGGTTCTGGTGTCATCGTATCTGCGATGTTTTTGTCGCAAATGCGACCATCGCAATTGCAAAGTGGCACTCGTATTTGGTAAACTGGGCTGCTGGGGAGAAATTCGCATTTGCGAAAAAATCCCTCGCCTTTGCGAAGAGTGGATGTTTGCTTTTGCGAGAATTCCTGCCGCTTTTTCGAGGCAGCTGTCTTCGCAGTTACGAAGAATTGGGTCGCAAATGCGACCTTAGCAGGAAGTCTCCTAGTTTTCTTTTGCGACGAATTGTTCGCTTTTGCGGGTTCGCATTTGCGAACCATGTTGCAAATGCGACATCTGCAGCCTGCATATAGCTGGGTAATTCTGAGACTTAGCTTCATTTTGTTATATTTTGAACCCTAGCTTCGATGGGAGGCAATATTGTGGAGGGATTTTCATACCAAACAATTGGGTAAGTACCTCTAATCAATTTACAATTATATTTTAAGATTATACATAAGGTTTAACATCAAATTCATGATAAATCTAGACAAAAATTTGGGAATTTTGCCTAAGTTTTTAAAAATTAAAATTTGGGATTGGAAAGTCGAATAGGACTCGGATTTGGAAAAAAAATACGTATAGGGACTCATGGGCTGTGGGTGGTCAAGATCTAACCTTGGACCGGGGTTTAGACCGGGCGGGCGCGGGGTTGACTTTTGTTGACTTTTTAGAAATTGTATAAATGTCATAGCTTTATTAATTGAAATTGTTTTCTCTTGCATTGTGAGATGTATTTAAGTCCTCTTTGGCTAGATTGGGCCGGGCGGAGGTTAATTTGTAAAGGAAAAAGCTAAATTGAGTATTTAGTTGGCCGAATTGAGGTAAGTGTTTTGCCTAACCTTGTTGAAGAAATTTTTCCTACTATTTGACATTATTTTGCTATATGCGGGGGTGATACTTATATGAGGTGACGAGCATATATGCATGTGCCAGGGTTAATCATGTCTGGGGGTAATTGTGCTATAAATTGTGCCTTGTAGAATTACGTGACCTTCTTGCTTCATGTCTTACTTGACTTCTAGATGCTAAGAATATGGAATTAAATGTTAGAAACCAAGATTTAGCTTATTATAAGCTGATTAAAATTTGACGGACTGTTGAGAAACATTGAAGTGTCTAATCCGGTCATTATTATGGTTAATCACTAATACGTTGCTACGACCGTTACTCTTGAGATATTAGCTTCTATACTTGAGATGTATATCATTTTGAGAATTGTTGAAATACTTGAACAATAAGGTTCCTGAGGGTTATTGAAATATTGTTGGCTTGAAGGTTGTGATTGAGATTCATTTGGAACATTTCGTTTAACCACTCTCCTTAATGTTATTTATGCTTCCTACCTTGCTTGTCGTTGATATACATATGCTTGGTGAGGAAGGGTGTAAAGCACGAAGGGTGATGCCGTGCCATTGTATATATATTATCACGTGAGGGAGAGTATAAAGCACGAAGGGTGATGCCGAGCCTTTTCATATATTTATCAGATGAAGGAAAGTGTAAAGCATGAAGGGTGATGCCGTGTAATTTCATTGAGTGTAAAGCACAAAGGGTCATGCCGTGCCATGTCATGTGAGTGTAAAGCACGAAGGGTGATGCCGTGCCATTCCATTTGAGAGTAAAAGCACGAAGGGTGATGCTATGCCATTTCAGTTATATTATCTTGCTTTTATATTATCACGAGTTCATGGCACGATGGGTGTTTCCGTGCACGCGAGGACGAGGGACATGTATTGTGTTGTAATATCTTTTCCTCATGTATACGTTCATGCCTTTACATTGAGCTGTCATTGTCGTACCTATGTTTCCTATGCGACTTGTCGTTATGGTCCTGTCTTTTGTTCTCTATCTCAATTGTTGTTGTGCTGCCATCCATTCCGTAACAATTTCGTTGCCCTTTAGTACAAGCCTTATGCCATGTTAGTCATTCATGCCTTTACTTTTTAGCTTATAAATGTCAAGCTCTTTCTATCGTCTATTTCTATTTTCTTTATGTTTCCGACTCTTTATTTGTTACTATATAGGTACTATCTACTTAGTGGACATTAATATTGTGAATTATTCTACCTGGTTGGTACTACTACATGCACATTTGGCAAGGATGAGACAAATGCACGAAGGGTATTGCCGTGTTAATTGATTTGACACATATTTATGTATATATGGTGAGGAAGAGATAAAAGCACGAAGGGTGTTACCATGCCATTTAGTTTGATATCTTGAATATACTTCTCACACTTGGAAAATTATGAATTTACTACTAAGATTTCTCCTAGTAATCATTTACTGCCTCGCATAGTTGTTTATGGTACCCTTATCTGTTATGTTTTGTAACTGTTTCTACTATTAGTCTACTGCATAGTTTATAACAGTGAGTAACTAAAAATCCTCATCACTACTTCGATAAGGTTAGACAATATACTTACTGAGTACATAGGGTCGGTTGTACTCATAATACACTTCTCCACCTTGCGTGCAGATTCTAGAGCGGAGCTGTGGGTGATGTCAGGAGCGGACTCTGAAGAAGTTCGTGCATTCTGGATATAGCTGCCACTTGTCCGTGGTAGCTTTAGATTTTGCTAATCTGTTTATGTAACTTTCAAACAGATTGTGTATTTATTTGTACCAGCTTTGTAAATTCTAAGTCTTAGAAGCTCATGATTCGTACTACCAATCCTTGGGTTAATATATAAATATTCAAATAATTCACAGTTTTTCTATAAATCTCATTTGGTTTGTATTGACTATTAGTTGGCTTACCTAGCGGGTCGAGTTAGGTGCCATCACGACTAGTGAAAAGTGAATCGTGACAAGTTGGTATCAGAGCGCTAGGTTCGTAGGTTCTACGAGTCATGAGCAAGTGTCTAGTAGAGTCTTGCGGATCGGTATGATGACGTCCATACCTATCTTCGGGAGGCTACAAGGCATTTAGGAAAATTTCCCTTCCTTCTTTCCTTATCATGCGACCTTTTTTAAGCTTGAAACCTATGATTTTGATTCTTCATATTCGTTCATATGTGATGTGGCGCACTCGGTGTTCGTTATGCGCCGACGATTTGTGATGCTGCAGATGGATCTCGAAGGGCCATGGATGCTTGATTATCATAACGATGTGCTGCCTAGTCTCAAGAGCAGATGCAACGTTAAATCTTCTAATCGTTCATTTGTGGTATGAGGCGTGTTCTTATATCAGGTTAGTAAGCACAGACCTGGGAAGACTGGCTGGTGGCCTAGCTGTTATGATTAAGGTGGGTTGATGGTAATGTGTCGATTCAAGTATAGCCGTTGGGCCCTCTCCTGCATGATGAGTCTGGATCATGTGTTTGGTATGAGGTTTCCATTCGGTGGGGTGCAGATATTATCATTTAAGAGCAAATGGGGAAGTTGTTTGACTATTGCAAGGATGGGTAAGCGCTTGGCAGAGTCTTCGGCGTGTCCTAATGACCAGTATTACATGAGTTTTTAAAGTATTCAGCTAAATAGTCGCGTGGGATCGGGGCATGTTATGAAGATGTGGTACTTCAGATTACTGACGATGTGTTCTATGGCTTCGGGCTAAGTGGAGGAGTCTGCTAATGATGATCGAATTGTAGGATCATGCGTTGTATCAGTTTCCGAGCCGAGGGATTGCTTGGTTGTTTTTTCGAATAGTCATGTGCTGGTGAAGCGCGGGTGCTCGATGCGTATAAACTATGTATTGAAGATCAGAATAAGGTGAGTGGTTATCGAGAAGGTTCTGACAAATTCCAGGTCTTATGCAACCTATAAGGACTTCTGAATTTGTGTACGTGTAGGCTTGAGATCGGTAGCGAATGGTGATCGGACCTGCGGTATTTCTTTGTCAAGAAAGATTTTTCATGCCAATGTTGGAGAGATGCAAGAAAAGGCTTTGTGTTCTC
>MCJB01042934.1:112901-131818 GCA_002018475.1 Nicotiana obtusifolia
CAAATGCGACCTTAGCAGGAAGTCTCCTGGTTCGCTTTTGCGACGAATTGTTCGCTTTTGCAGGGTTCGCATTTGTGAACCCCATGTCGCAAACGCGACATCTGCAGCCTGCATATAGCTGGGTAATTCTGAGACTTAGCTTCATTTTGTTATATTTTGAACCCTAGCTTTGATGGGAGGCGATTTTGTGGAGGGATTTTCATACCAAACCATTGGGTGAGTACCTCTAATCAATTTCCAATTATATTTTATGGTTATACATAAGGTTTAACATCAAAATCATGATAATCTAGGGAAAAATTAGGGAATTTTGTCTAAGTTTTTAAAAATGAAAATTTGGGATTGGAAAGTCAAATAGGACTCGAATATGGAAACAAAACACGTCTAGGGACTCGTGGGGCGATGGGTGGTCAAGACCTACCCTTGGACCCGGGTTTGGACCGGGCGAGCCAGGGGTTGACTTTTTGAAAATTGTATAAATGTCATAAGTTTATTAATTGAAATTATTTTCTCTTGCATTGTGAGATGTATTTAAGTCGTCTTTGGCTAGATTGGGCCGGATGGAGGTTAATTTGTTAAGGAAGAAGCTGAATTGAGTATTTAGTTGGCCGAATTGAAGTAAGTGTCTTGCCTAACCTTGTTGAAGAAATTTTTCCTACTATTTGACATTATTTTGCTATAAGCGGGGGTGATACTTATATGAGGTGACGAGCATAGATGTATGTGCCAGGGTTAATCATAACCGGGGGTAAATTATGCTACTTGACTTCTAGATGCTAAAAATATGAAATTAAATGTTAGAAACCAAGATTTAGCTTATTATAAACTGATTAAAATTTGACGGAATGTTGAGAAACATTGATGTGTCTAATTCGGTCATCATTATGCTTAATCACTAATACGTTGCTACGACCGTCACTCTTGAGATATTAGATTCTACACTTGAGATGTAGATCATTTTGAGAATTGTTGAAGTACTTGAACAATAAGGTTACTGAGGGTTATTGAATTATTGTCGGCTTGAAGGTTGTGATTGAGATTCATTTCAAACATTCGTTTAACCACTCTCCTTGATGTTATCTACGCTTCCCAGCTTGCTTGTCGTTGATATACATGTGCGTGGTGAGGAAGAGTGTAAAGCACGAAGGGTGATGCCGTGCTATTGTATATATATTATCATGTGAGGGAGATTGTAAAGCACGAAGGATGATGCCGTGACTTTTCATATATTTATCATGTGAAGGAAAGTGTAAAGCACGAAGGGCGATGTCGTGCCATTTCATTTGAGTGTAAAGCACGAAGGGTGATGTCGTGCCATGTCATGTGAGTGTAAAGCACGAAGGGTGATGCCGTGCAATTCCATTTGAGAGTAAAAGCACGAAGGGTGATGCCGTGCCATTTCATTTATATTATCCTGCTTTTATATTATCATGAGTTCATGTCACAATGGGTGTTTCCGTGCAGGAGAGCACGAGGGACATGCATTATGTTGTATATCTTTTCCTCGTGTATACGTTCGTGCCTTTACATTGAACTGCCATTGTCGTACCTATGTTTCCTATGTGATTTGTCGTTATGGTTCTGTCTTTTGTTCTCTATCTCAATTATTATTGTGTTGCCCATGCCTTCTACTTACATCCATGTCATAATTATTTTGTTGCCCTTTAGTACAAGCCTTATACCATGTTAGTCATTCATGCCTTTTCTTGTTAGCTTATCAAGATCAAGCTCTTTCTATCGTCTATTTCTATTTTCTATATGTTTCCGACTTGTTATTTGTTACTATCTAGGTACTCTCTACTTAGTGGATATTAATATTATGAATTATTCTACCTAGTTGGTACTGCTACATGCACATTTGGCAAGGATGAGATAAATGCATGAAGAGTGTTGCCGTGCTAATTGATTTGACAAATATTTATGTATATATGGCGAGGAAGAGATAAAAGCACGAAAGGTGTTACTGTGCCATTTGATTTGATATCTTGAATATACTTCTCACCATACTACACTTCTCCATCTTGCGTGCAGATTCTGGAGCAGAGCTGCCGGTGATGTCGGGAGCGACTCTGAAGATGTTCGTGCATTCCGGATATAGCTTCCGCTTGTCCTTTGTAGCTTTAGATTTTGCTAATCTGTATATGTAACTTTCAAACAGATCGTGTATTTGTTTGTACCAGCTTTGTAAATTCTAAGTCTTAGAAGCTCATGATTTGTACTACCAGTCCTTGGGTTAATATAAAAATTTTCAGATAATTCTTCATTGTTTTCCTATAAATCTCATCTGGTTTGTATTGACTGTTAGTTAGCTTACTTAGCGGGTCGAGTTAGGTGCCATCACGGCTAGTGAAAAGTGGGTCGTGACAGAAATTCATAATTTCCGACCGACTTCGATCAGTAATTTCAATTTGAAATCTACAGAAATTTGAAATTACTGATCGAGATCGGTCGAAAATAACTTTTTTTATTTTTTAATTATTCCGACTGATTTCGGTCGTTCTGTTAAAATTTACAAAAAAATGAAAAATTATTATATATTTACAGTATCGACCGAAGTTGGTCGCTATTGTGAAAATTAAATAAAAACTAATTTAAATAATACCGACTGATTTTGATCGGTATATTTATTTTTCCTACAATAGTTGTCAGTTAAAGCAGTCAACCAAAGGTTGAATTAACTAACTGACTTCGGTCGAAAAATTGCGACCGTCTTCGGCGCCACATCTTAGTAACCACTATTGTTACGACGAATTAAAATTGGTCAGAAAATAGTCTATTTTCTAATATTTTCGACCGATTTCGATCCGTTTTCGTGAACGATATTTGACATTTTTCTAGTTGTGTTACAACTTTTCTTATAAACTTTTTTTTGCTTTATTCTTTGTTTCCTTTAATCTCCAATCATCAACCAATCATTATGTCCCCTTCTCTTGTTTTAATTGTTGCAATTCACATATTTACTTCACCTCATGCCATGTAGACAAACATCCTAAGTCCTCTATTTTTCTTCATTTCAATGTTGCTCCAAATTTGTGTCATCCATGTAGATTTTTTCCTATCCTTTTTCCGATTATAATTTCGTGCTCTTTTCTTCTTCTTTTTTTGCATAATTTTTGCTTCGAATCTTTGTATTTTCGCACTGGTTTATTCTTACATAGTAAAAATATGATATTGGGCACAAACCATTATAATTACTACTCAAGGGACAACTAAAAGTACTAAAATGTGAGGCAATAATGGGTAAATATATGCATTTTTGGTTGAACATCACGCTAACATGGAATTGAAAACTAGAAGTGCAGCAGATCAATCATATTAATGAAACCAAAGATTTTTGAATCCTAGCATATCATTCATGCTAACAAACTCAACTGCTGAGTAGCATTTATAAATCAGCAACAGAGTTTCCAGTTCAGAATAGAACTCTGTCAATTTTACTAAGGTATGTACTACAAACTGATGCCACTCATCAATGACCAAAAAAAGCTTACAACAAGTCACTTTTCTTTGTAAGGAGGATTGATCAACTATGACCATATAAAAAAATTTCTTTTTATTAAACAAAAAAGGGATTGCACCTGATCACAGGCTTCCTACGTACCCCCAACAAATCCTAAAGCGGGTTCAAGCCCACACGTAGTTACTATACATATACAGTATTCAATTGTATTATTTTTTAACTAAGAAGGGGATGCACCTGATCATCTTGGTCGCAGGCTATCTACGTACCCCTAACAAATCCTAAAGAGGGATCAAGCCCACACATAGTTCTTTTACATATATTACATTATCAATTGTCAATCTGAGTATCTACTTTCAGTATCGCCAGCAGCCTTCCGCGAGTTTCCTTGTCTAATTTCTTCAGATTAGGAATCTCTTATTATTTCATCAGTGTCCTATGATGAGATCACAGTCATGTGGTGTCGTGAATGCTATCTTCTGTTGCGGTCTGCATAAAATGATCTTTAGCTTCTTAGCTGTCTTTGTTGCAGGCTGGACATTGTATGCTACTTTGGATGAATTTAGAAACGGATGATTCAATAGTTTGTCAGTTGTCCAACGGGAACTGAGATTCTTGATTGTTGTCTTCTGCTGTGGTCTGCATAAAATGATTTTTAGCTTCTTAGCTGTCTTTTTAGCAGGCTGGACATTATTGTCGGCTACTTCGGATGAATTCAGAAATGGATGGTTCAATAGCATCTTGGCTGTCCAACGTGAACTGGGATTCTTGACTACACACCTCTTCAAAAAATCTTCAACAACTTCGCATTATAAAACATTGGTTCATCAAACTCGATTCTGTATAAAACATTCGAATCTTGGCTATCTTCATTAGATTCCCACAGCGGTGTCCCCGTCATCAACTCGTAGACAGTACAACCGAGATCCCAGATATCAACTTCAGTTCCGTACTCTTCGTCAGCCACGGATTCTGGTGCCATATACCTTTGAGTTCTCCTCAGTCCCTACTTTTCTTCCCTGCTCTGTTCTACGATCATTGAGAGGCCGAAATCCGTGATCTTAGTAGTTTCATCAGAGCCCGCAAGAAGAATGTTATGGGGCTTGATGTCGCAATGAATAACTCCTCTGTTGTGTATGTGAATGAACCCTAAAACAATGTTCCTCATGTGTTTTCTTACTTCAAACTCTGACAATCCTTTCCCTGAATTGTAGTTCTAAAGACGATCAGCTAAGCTCCTCCGGAGGCATATTCGAGTAGTAAGTTGTAAAAGGTGACGCTATCTTGTAGTTCAATATTAGGTCTGAAACAGTGAATTACATAAGGCGAGTCTGTAAACATGCTGAGGAGTTCCAGTTCATCTTGCAACGATTGATAGCGATTGAGTATGCAAGTTTTTATGGCGATGAGAGGTGGAAGATGCTCTAACGGGGGAGGTTGATCGTTGGACGTCAAAGCTAAAGAAACAACCCCAAATCCACCTTTACCCAGTATTCTCACTCTCTTCCACAGAACTAAAGCCATTTTTTAAAGTAATTTGTGAATGTATGATGCTGCTGCTTTAATACTTATATGTAATTTTACTCTATAATGCGAAGTTGATGAGCATTAAGACATCCCAATCCATTATTCATTGGGTTTCTGACTTTCCTATTTTTACTTCCATGTTTGTGTTTCGGCCCTAAACTTTTTTTTCTTTTCTCACAAATGACACTATTCATTCACGTATTTAAATTTCATTCTGTCTCTAGCCACAATTCAAAAATGAATTATTTTTACTTCATAAGAGAATTATCTTTATACAAACGTATTAAGTTCCAATACCGTCCTTTTGATTTTTAATGTAAACATATATAATGTTATCTAAAAATCATCAAGAAGAAAAGTCATGTTAACATATAATTTGAAGTCATATGTTAAACATATTAGAATGATAAAGCCTACTTTTATGTAGTTTCCAAATATTTAAATTTATTCAAAAAGCTTATTCGAACTGCTTCACGTAAATTGAGACGGAGAAAGTATTATTATTGTAAGTTGTCATTCTCTATATGTTTTGAATCATCAATCCAAATATTGAGATGTGAAATTATATTTTTTCTCTCATAACCCAATACGATTCATCGATATTCCACTAATCTAATACTGGTAAATTTTTTACTAGTATCCGATATTACATTAAATCATTTTTAACTCTAATGTTTCCTATGCAATAAGTACTAGGTGTTCAACCTGCATGTTTGCAATTTGTTAAAAAAAATTCAAACTGCTAAATTTTAACTGTTAATTTTTATTTTTGCACGAACATTAAAAATACTAATTAAAAGGAGAATTTGATTAAATTAACTTTTTTTTTTCTTTCATTTCAAAGTAATACTACAAATTGATTTTATCACATTTCTCTAGTTTTTCTAAAATGGAAAATACTTTCCTATTTACTTGTTACTTTCGCTAAAATTAGTTGTTCCAAGTAAAATGATTGAAAGGTCAAAAATTAAATAAGGTCAATTTAGTTGAAACAACTCATTAATCTATGGTATTCTGGACGCGTGGGGGGTGGTGGGTGGGGGTGGGGCAAGAATGGCATAGGCATTTTGGTTGATAGGGACCTCGGGAGCTAGTGGTGGAGGTTAGGAGGGTGAGCGACAGGCTGATGAGCATTAAGCTAGTTGTTGGGGGCTTTAATTTAAACGTGATTAATTCATTCGCACCCCAAATGGGCTTGGCGGAGGAGGTTAAAAGGTGCTTGTGGGAGGACTTGAATGAGGTTGTGCGTGGCATACCGTATACTAAGAAGTTTTTCATAGGAGGGGATTTCAATGGCCAGATTGGGGGGGAGGGGGGCATCTGGGGGTTATGATGTCGTGCATGGAGGCTTTGGTTTTGGAGTTAGGAACGGACGAGGGATTTCGCTGCTGGATTTTACAAAGGCATTGATTTGGTGATAGCTAACTCTAGTTTCCCGAAGAAGGAGGAGCACTTGGTTACTTTCTAGAGTTCGGCAGTTGTTTGTTTGAGTGCCCGTATGAATTACTAAAGAACTTGGTTCTTTACTATGTTCCTTAAACGTAAAGTAAATAAGCAGTAAAGTAAACACAATAATTTTTACGTGAAAAATCACCCGGCTCAAAAGGTGCAAAAATCACGACCTACTATGTAGGATTTTCAACTTCAACTCCACTAGAACAATGAGCCAAAAATGTATCAACTATAGGACTATAATTCAATACTCTCCAGTACTACTACGACTATTTGATTTACAAGTTACTCTAGCTTGTAAAGCAAACACTCACTCCAACTCACTAATTGTTTATGACACTTGATTACAACTCAATTTCCTAAAACACATTCACTAGACTGACTTAAGAAGAATACAATACAAGTACTCGACTATAGTAAACAACATATGACTCTTTAGTTGATGTGTGAAAGGATAATCACAGAAGTCCAAAGTAGATAGTATTTAAACGCATCAACTTGAGATCTTCTAGGAGTCCTATTCATAGTTAGCTTCTCATTTGATAAGACTCATACTGTTCTAAGGATTCCACAAACTTTGGGACACTTGACTTTGACTGAATTATCCGTATCTTCTTGAGCAACAACCCTTATCACATGTAGCAGCCTTCTTCCACCAAACTCGGACCTGGGTAACTTTGAGATAAAGTTACTGTCTTGTACAGACGTACAATCATCAACCTGAGGAGCTGGTTCTTTAGAACAATTATGCAGCTACGTTGAGGACTTGGATCTTTGAATTATTGCATGTAGACATACTTTGTTAATCATCAAAACCTCAATACTCAATAAATTTTCCCTTTTTGATGATGACAAACTTTGTACACAGTAGAACCAGGTAATCACAACAAAGAACTAGATAATCACAACAAGTACTATTGACAGACATGTATGTTCACAACCCACAACTTCCTGATATACAAACTTTGTACACAGTAGAATTAGGTAATCACACCAAAGAGCCAGATAATCACATCAAGTACTATTCACATACATGTATGTTCACAACCTACAACCTTTGAATTCCCCATTTTGGCATCATCGAAGAAAAAACAAAAAAATGTTAGACAAATGTAACACAGATAACGTAAGATTCAAGTCCAAACATGCTACACCACAAGCTTAAGAAATATCAAGGCAAATAGACTAGGCTGAAGATCCAATATTGTACAAAGCAGTAAAGTAGAACAAGAGGAGACATTAAGTAGTGCCAAAAGAATCCCAGGGCCTTGTCCAAAACATTAGAAAAAAATAAACTAAGCATACTACAAACTACTCAGACTAAGACCAAAAGAAAAAAAAGAAAGTAAAGCATCACTGGAATAGCAAAGGAAACTACAGACACTAGAAAGGAACATGTTCAAAGGTGATAGGTAGAGGGGGTCAATGCTTTCACAAGGGTGAAAATATGTTGGGCATGAGCCTCCCTATCTCTTCTGAGCTCTTCCCTAAGTTGCCTGGTTTCCTTTCTCAACTCATCATTGTCTTCACGAAGCTTGGCATTCTCTTCAACAGCCAACTCCAACCTCTTACAGAGCTCTGCAGCCCTACTGCTCCCAGGGAGAATACCAGATCCTATGGGTCCTCTAGCCTTGATCGTCTCATAGCCACACTGCTTGAGGGTAACAGCATCCAAAACATCATTTTGTTTTCCATACTTAAGCTCAGGTAACAATGTTCAGCTTGTCAAATAACTCAGTCAACGTGAAACCGTAAGGCATAGCATGCTTAGGCTTGGAAGTGTTTGCAGCTCTTGCCATATGCTGAATCATCAGGCTATGGGAATTTATAGGTCTACCAGTGTCAAGCAGCTCCATTACAGCCATGTCCAGCAAAGTAGCTTCATGCCTTCTCTCAGACCTCTGAAGAATACAGGAATTGAAAATCTGAAACAACAGCTTGTGGAAGGGAGTCATATCAGTCTTGTACACCTTTTAGGGAGCATCCAGTTCAAACTTTTAAAAAAAACTTTCTTGTGACCACAATGCTAGTGTCAACATCATTGTCTATGGCTGGCCACTTTTTCTTCAAGTAATTGTCAAATCCCAAAGAAGAGATATTTAGAAGTATCCTCAGCTCCTCAGCATCGAACTCCATTTCAAATTCCCTACATTACTCTTGACTACCTTGCCATCAAATTTGAAATTTGCATAGAACTCCACCACAACAGGAACACATATAGGAGGGAAAGCTTTGACAAACATGTGCTTCCACCATTGTAGCTCAAGTTTTCCACCAGTTAAGTCATCCCATTCTCATCAGCTTTGGCAAGAATCTTCCAATTTAGCACTTTTCTGTTCCTGAACTCTGTGAGTTGATCAACTGCAGCTGGCACATTCTTTCTTGTCTTTCCCCTACTGGCCCTTGCATAAGGGATAGCAAGTTTTGTAACTTTGGCGAACTTTCTCTTTGGTGTAGAGGATTTAGCTAGCAAAGCAGATTCAGACTCATCTTCTCCATCCAGCTCAACGATAGGTTCCACAATTGAGACCTTCTTCCTTGGCTTCTTGGCACTTCTAGACTCCTTAGTGACTTGTTCATCAACATCCTTTCTTTTAATCCTTGTAAGAAGAGTCCTAGCAGGAGGAGCCACTCCTTTTATTGTTGGGACTGCTGACTTTGTTGCTTTCACAGGAGTCTTCCTGGGTTTTTTCCCTACCTCGTACAATGGCAAGTTATCTTCATCAGTGCTAACTTCTTCATCCCCAGTGAAAGGAGTTAACAGAGACCCAGGTTCTTGAGCCCTTGTCTCTTCACCAGTTTCTTCTAAAGGGGCTATGACAGTGTTCCCAATGGTCCTAGAGCCTTCAGATTGGTCACTCAAATTCTCATTCTCTTCATCACTCTCTTCATCCACTCCTTTACTCTTACTTACTTTTTCTTGATCCTCACCCTCACTCTCAGAGTTGCCCTCTTCTTCACTATGATTTTCTTCTTCTGCAGAATTATTTACTTGTTCACCTATCTTATCATCTATATCACTCTCCTTCTCATCTCCATATGCTCTCTCATTCTCACTCTTTTCTTCTTCATGGGCTATGTTTTGAGCATTATGCTCCTCATGACTGTCCATAGCTTCTTCTTCTTTTTCGCCCCCATCATCATCCTCATCCTCAATCAAACTAAATGAAAGACCATTGGATGCCTCCTTTTGTATAGGTTCTTTACTTCCTTCCCCCTCAACCACAGCCCCAACAGTAGCAGTATCAAACTCCTTCCCCAAATAACCTACACCCTTTTCTATAGTGAATTCCTCCACTTGTGGTTTCTCACTCATGGGTGGGAGAGTGTCTATGGGTGCAACATCTATAGTGGATACCAAAACATCTAATTTTGAAGGAGTATGTTGTACCTGATTAGCACTGACTGGCACTGATTCCCCCTAAATCACAGATTCCTCGATCACTGTGTCTATTTGAGTAGCAGCATCAGGTACTTTCTTGACAAATTTTCTTGGAGTAGCCTTGACCTTTATTGACTTAGAGATATTTTTTGCAGTAGGCTCAGGTGCATGGGTGGTTGGTTTTAGAAGTGGTGGTACAGTGGAGGTGGGGATGGTGAGAGCAGCAGGAACAAGGGAT
This sequence comes from Nicotiana obtusifolia, assembly GCA_002018475.1. Taxonomy (NCBI): domain Eukaryota; kingdom Viridiplantae; phylum Streptophyta; class Magnoliopsida; order Solanales; family Solanaceae; genus Nicotiana; species Nicotiana obtusifolia. The sequence goes on from MCJB01042934.1 coordinate 122,961, forward strand.
GATGATGTAGGTACGATGGAGGATATCAAAGGAGAAGGAGCAGGTGTGGGTGTGGGTTCAGTTTATGGCTTGGTACTTTTCTTTGATTTAGGCTTCATGATTTTGGATTTTGGTTCAGCCTTGGATGATGATTTGGCTTTAGAGGGGGTTTTACTGGATTTAGCCATGGTGATCAGATAAAAAACTCGATGAAGAGAAGGGGAGAATTGGTTCTTGATTTTTGCTTAGGGTTTGAGAGAAACGATGAGTTTTGAGAAGCTGATCATAAGGGCCTTTTAAAGACGTTACTCCTGATTTGATTTCTAAATTTATGTATCGGCGACCAAGTTTGAGTTCTAACGGGACTCTTATAACGGTTACTTTGAATGTTAGGATTTCAGGAGTAATTGAACTCTAATTGCACTAGGGTTTCCCCTTACTCTTTGACTAGAAGACGACTAGAAGTGATGCCAATGGAATTAGAAATTTGAGCATAGCAATAATTTTAGGATATTAAGTCCCAGTGAATTAAGACAATATGGCACGTACCTGAGTCGAAGAACCAACTCCTTAGCAGCTCCTTGTTTTTGCAATAAAGCTTCAACACCTCATATTAGTATCATACACCACAGTTATCAGCTAGATTTTCCAAGCAAGTGTGTGAGCTTAATATAAGCACAAAGCTGAATCAAACACATTGTACTTAATTGTCTACATCTAATTATACCTTTTCTAGCCAATCACTGGGGTTCGACTTAGTTGGAAGAATTGATTAGACCTAGTTCTAGTCTATTTCTTTCAACGTGATCCCTACTAAGAGCTATAGTAAAAATATCAATAATTTGATCTTTAGTTTTACAAAAATTAATTAAGATACCCTTTTCAACATTGTCTCGAGAAAGTGATGTCTAACGTCAATGTGCTTGGTTCTTTTCCGCTGACATGAATTTTTAGAAATGTTTATGGCACTGGTGTTATCACAGAAAATAGGAACATAATCAATAAATATACCATAGTCCCTTGGCTGTTGTCTTATCCTTAACAACTGAGCACAGCAGGATGTTGCTGCCACATATTCAGCCTCAGCTATAGATAAGGCCACTGAGTTTTGCTTCTTGGTTCCCCAAGACACCAGACAAGAACCTAGAAAATGAGCTGTTCCGGAATTGCTTTTCCTGTCAACATGAAAACCTGCATAGTCAGCATCAGCATAACGAACTAGATCAAAGCTATATCCTCTAGGATACCATAGGCAGAGGTCAGGGGTCCCCATGAGATATTTTAGTATCCTTTTGACAGCTTTCAAGTGAGATTCCTTGCGATTTTCTTGAAATCTTGCACACGATCCCACATTGAATACAATATCAGGTCTGCTTGATGTGAGGTAAAATAGTGACCCAATCATTCCTCTACATAGTTTATGTTCAACACTTTTTCCTTCTTCATCAAGGTCCAGTTTTGTTGCAGTTGCAATGGGAGTGTCAATGGACTTAGAGGAGTCCATGTTGAACTTCTTTAGTAGTCCTTCATATATTTCTGCTGATGTATCATGGTTCCAGTAGGTGGTTGCTTGATTTGCAGCCCCTGAAAGAAGTTCAATTCACCCATCATGCTCATTTCAAATTCATTTCCCATCATCTCAGCAAATTCCTTGCACATTGCTTCATTGGTAGCCCCAAAGATAATGTCATCCATATACACTTGCACAATCAGAATATTCTTCCCTCTCCTCCTTAGAAATAGAGTGTTGTCCACCTTTCCTCTTGCAAGTTGTTGGCTAAGAGGAACTTTGAGAGTTTTTCATACCAAGCTCTTAGAGCCTGTTTCAGTACATAAAGAGCTTTATCCAACTTGAACACATAGTCAGGAAATTCTTCACTTTCAAATCCCGGAGGTTCTTTGACAAACACTTCCTCCTTCAGATAACCATTTAAGAAGACACTATTTACATCCATCTGATATAAGGTGAAGTTCATGTGGGTAGCAAAGGCTATCATCATTCTTATAGCTTCCTTTCTAGCTACAGGTGCAGACGTCTCATCATAGTCAATGCCCTCCTCTTGATTATATCCTGGAACCACCAGTCTAGCCTTGTTTCTGAACACCCAACTGGTACCTATGACAGTTCTGTTCTTGGGTCTCTATATCAAGTGCCAGACCTTGTTTCTCTATGATTTAGCTCCTCTTGCTTGGCCATGATCCAATCTGGATCCTTTAGAGCTTCTTTGATGATCTTAGGTTCAACCCGTGAGAGAAATGTTATGAGTGCATATAGATTGCTTAAAGAAGACCCGGTTTGCACTCTTGCATTTGGATCAAATATGATATTCTTAAGAGGATGTGAACTTTGATGCTTCCATGGTCTGATCTGTATACCACGAGAAGATTCACCCGAGGAGTGACCCAAAGGAACAAGTCCAGTGGGTGTGGCTTCATAAGTCTGGTTAGCAGTTAGAGTAGTTCTTTCTTCTTCTTGTTCCTCATGATCACTGTCAATTTTCTTGTGGTCTTCAGATCCATCTTCATACTGAGGTTTAGATTCCTTTGTAACTCCATCACCAGTTGAGTCCTATGTCATAATCTTCATCCTGCAGACCTTTCTCAGCCAAATTATTAGATTCATCAAAGACAACATGAATATTTTATTCTACACACATAATTATTTTATTAAAAACTTTATAGACCTTACTATGTGGAGAGTAACCCAAGAAAATTTCCTCATCACTTATGTCATAAAACTTACCTAAAGCTTCTTTTCCATTATTATGCACAAGACATTTGCACCCAAAGGCTCTCAGGTGAGTGATGTTGGGTTTTCTTCCACGAAGTAACCATAGGGAGTTTTCTCAAGAATGGATCTGACCATGCATCTATTTAGCAGGTAACAAGCAGTATTGACTGCCTCAGCCCAGAAACTCCTAGGCAGTCCACTAGCAATCAACATGGTCCTCCCCATGTCTTCTAGGGATCTATTCTTTCTTTCTACAACCCCATTTTGTTGTGGCATTCTAGGTGCAGAGAAATTATGGTCAATACCATGTGAGCTACGGAACTCAAGGAAGTTTAAATTTTCAAACTCAGTTCTATGGTCAATTCTTATAATACATTGCACCCCAGTTTTGTTCAATCATTCTAACAAATACACAGAAAACATCAAAGGTTTCATCTTTAGATCCCAAAAACAAAGTCCAAGTATACCTGGAGAAGTCATCAACAATCACAAATACATACCTCTTACCTTCTCTGCTCCTTATTCTCATTGGTGCACATAGGTCCATGTGAAGGAGTTCCAGAGGTTTAGAACTACTGACAACCTTTTTAGATTTAAAGGATGAACTTGCATGTTTCCCTCTAACACAGGCATCACACACCTTGTCAGAGGAGAACTCAACTTTTGGTAGCCCAAGGACCAAGTCTTTTGCTGCCAACTTGTTGAGTTGAGAGAGACTAGCATGTCTCAGTCTTCTATGATATAGCAGTGGATCATCTTCCACTACACTTAATCATGTGTGCTCACTCTGGGGAAGTGACATAATCGATATCTTGTAGACATTGTTATGTCTCTTACCCTTTAACACAATTTCATCAGTATCAAGCTCAGTGATAGTGCAAATTTTGAAATTAAATTTTACCTCAGTTTCTTTGTCGCACATTTGAGAGATGACTAAGAAGATTTTGTTTAAGAGCTACCACATAATACATATCTCCTATAGCATGAGAGAGTGACTTATCAACCTTGCCAATACCTATTATCTGGCCCTTTTTCCTATTTCAAAATGACACACTCCCTCCTTCGAAGGCTATTAATGAGAGGAAGTTTTTCTTTTCTCTAGTCATATATCTTGAGCATCCACTGTCTAGATACCAGTCTTGATTGTTCCCTTTCACTTTAGCCTACACTATAATTCACAAGTTAGTTTTGGGAACCCAAACAAGATTGGGTCTCTTTTTGTTGGAAAAAAGGATGAATCATATCTCTTCTTGCACAAAAGGGGAGAGGATTAGAAGCTATTTTCTTATTAACCTTGATCCACTCAGTATGGACAAGAGGATTGACCTTTGGCTCCTTATCCTTCTTCACATTTTTAGCAATAGCAAATTTGCTTCTAAACTGAGCATGAATTAAGGCATGACAAGTGTCTCTAAAGTGTCCTACCTTTCCATAATGAGTGCACATGTTATTATGACAAATTCCTACATACTTTGGGTCAAACTTAGGAACAGGTCTTCTGTAGCCAATTCCATATTTGTTAGAGCTACAGTTTTTATTCAGTCAATTCAAGACATTGGAAGATCTATGCCATCTGCTTAATCTAGAGAGTTCATAATTAGCCTTTTCTAGATTTTCCTGTAGGATTTTATTTCTAGATTCAGCATCACAAAGATTATCTTAAGCCCTTTTTAATTCCTTTTCAAGCTTATCCTGCACATCACTCATTTTTCCCTTACCATGTATATCAGAAGACTTCTCATTGTTAGAAGTAAGCTCAAGAACCTAGTTCTTAAGGTCTTTGATCTGTTCCTCTAGATCAGCTTTGTCAGATCAAGCTCTTGAAATCAAGTTTGATACATGAAAGACTGCTTATTAGTTGATCATTTCCGGTACTCATTTTATCCATTTCATTCATCAAGGTCAAAATTATGGCCATCAGTTGATTTTTAGCCATAGCATGAATATTTTCTTTCAAGTTAGAGATACGTACCTAGTTTGTTTCATCTTCAGTTTCTGAATCACTCATGGCCATCATTCTTATCATTTCTTCCTCTGTTTTAGATTCTTCAATCGCCATCAATGCTACTTTGATGTTTTATCTCCAAAGTCAGCTTCCAAGGTCCTCCATATATCATGAGCAGAGATGCAAGAGGATACTCTGAAGAGAGTGTTTCTGGACAAGTTTCTGTAGAGCAGGTCCTTTGCATTTTTTTGAACTAGCCAAAGATCTTCCTCATCGTATTTATATTATCTTTTGTTGCATTTGTTACCTTCACTATCCATTTTGGTTAGGAGAATTGGTCCATGACAGAAAATTACCTATAGGTTAAAGTCAGTGCCTAAAGAAATGTTTCCGTACGTAGCTTCCATTCATCATAGTGGTGTTTATGAAACAAAGGAGGTCTTCCAATGTGCATTCCAAGATGCACTGGGGGCTCTGTCTCCACCCCTGGTGTTCATCAATTACAGTATAGAGACTTATAGCCTTATCCTCATTTTCTTCCTCTTTATCACTTTCACTATCCTCATATGCTGCCAAGATAGTCTACTTTATTGCTTTAGTGAATCCTTTGCCTAGGATTTTTCCTTTGTTGGAACCCTTTTTTCTATCATCTTCTCCCATTTCTCTTTTTTGGCTCATTCTTTTCTCCACTCAATTTCCCACACTGGGCAGTCCTTGACTATGTGATCTAGCTTGCTACACTTGTAGCACCCATCATAGTCAGCTTTGTCGATCTGCTTAGGCTTACTGCTGGTCTCTCTCTTGGATGCCCTTTTGGAGTTCTTCATGAACCTCTTGAACATGGCAAACATTGCTAGATCAGGATCATCATTGTCAGATTCATCATCCTCAGACGCTTTAAGAACCAAGGCCTTATCCCTCTTTGGTTCTTCCTTGCGTAGTTCTATCTTTCTCATTTCATGAGTCTTTAAGTTTCCAACCAACTCATCAAGTGAGATTTTGTCCAGCTCCTTGGCTTCCTGGATTATCGTGACTTTTGATTCCCATGAAGCTGGAAGGATCCTTAGAACTTTTCTAACCAACTTTTTTGAGGTAAACACCTTTCCAAGTGATTTCAGTTCATTGGTTATTATAGTAAACCTAGTCATCATATCCTGGATGGGCTCAGACTCCTTCTTAAGGAAGAGCTCATAGTTTCTCATAAGTAGCTCTATCCTTAATCTCTTTACTTGGTTTGTTCCTTCGTGAGCAGTTTGGAGTGCATCCGATATCTGCTTTGCATTAGAGCACGCAGAAATTCTACTATACTCATCAAGACCAAGTTCATAGATAAGGATTTTCTTAGCCTTTGCGTTCTTCTCCATCATTCTGAAATCTACTGCCACAAATGCAGAGGGGTCCTTAGGAACTGTTTAATTTTGTGCATTTTATTTAGGAGTCAATGGACCTTGGTTCACTATGGTCCATAGTTCATAGTCTTCAGCTGTCAAGAAGTCTTTCATTCTTGCTTTCCACCAACTGTAACATTTTCCATTGAACAAGGGTGGCCTTGTAGTTGATTGTCCTTCATTAATTCCGAGTGGAGCACTCATCTTGCTTCCAAGATCTCTTTAGGCGTTAGCAGTGTGTGAGAGAGAACCTGCTCTGATACCAATTGTTAGTTTATAGTGCTCGTATGAATTACTAAAGAACTTGATTCTTTACCGTGTTCCTTAAACATGAAGTAAATAAGCAGTAAAGTAAATACCACAATTTTTACGTGAAAAATTACCCGGCTCAAAAAGTGCAAAAACCACGACCTATTACGTAGGATTTTCAATTTCAACTCCACTAGAACAATGAGCCAAAAATGTATCAATTACAAGGCTGTAATTCAATACTCTCTAGTACTCCTACTACGACTATTTGATTTACAAGTTACTCTAACTTGTAAAACACTCACTCCAAATCACTAATTGTTTATGACACTTGATTACAACTCAATTTCCTAAAATACATTCACTAGACTGACTCAAGAAGAATATAATGCAAGTACTCGACTAGAGAAAACAACATATGACTCTTCAGTTGATGTGTGAAAGGATAATTACAGAAGTCCAAAGTAGATAGTATTTAAACGCATCAACGTGAGATCTTCTAGGAGTCCTATTCATAGTTAGCTTCTCCTTTGATAAGACTTTTACTGTTCCAAGGATTCCGCAATCTTTAGGACTTTTATCTCTAACCAAATTATCCGTATCTTCTTGAGAAACAATCCTTATCACATGTAGCAGCCTTCTTCCACCAAACTCGGACCTGGATAACTTTGAGATAAAGTTACTGTCTTGCACAGACATACAATCATCAACCTGAGGAGCTGGTCCTTTATCCTGATGAGCTGGTTCTTTAGAACAATTAAGTAGCTACATTGATGACCTGGTTCTTTGAATTATTGCATTTAACATACTTTCTTAATTATGAAAACCTCAATACTCAACAGCAGCTAAGACCGAGATTGACTTTTTACTCTTCAGAAGATCTGATTAAGGTCTGTGCGCGGACTGCAAGGTCATTCTGAGTGAGAACCCCACGACCCAGCATAAGCTCCTGGTCATGGATTTGGAGATTATGTGGAAGCGAAGAAAGAGGGTTGCACAGGGTCTACCTAGGATCAAGTGGGGAGCTTTGACTAAAGACAGAGCCCTAGAGTTGGGGATAAGTTTCTGGCTATGGGGGCATAGAGGAGTTATGGGGACGAGAGTGGTACGTGGACTGTGACAGTGAATTGCATTGGGGAGGCTGATAGGGAGGTAATGGGGGTCTCAAAGGGAAGGGGATTGGTGGTGGAGCGCTAAGATCCAAGGTAAAGTGGAAGCCAAGAAAGCGGCATATTTGAAGCTTTTGGAGAGCGTTGACGAGAAGGAGAAGAGGACGAACAAGGAGAGGTATAAGGTGGCTAAGAANCTTCGCAACAATAGACAGAACAGTCAATGAAGTTCTTTTTTTTTTTTTTATGTTTCTTCTCTGTGTTTCTGTCTTTCTTTTCTTTCAAATTCCAAAGAAACAAAAATCCGATCCAAATGACCTCCGTTCTTTTACTCTTTCTTCTTTCTGTTTACTCTGTTTTTCTTTTAATTTTTAGACCTCACTCGATTTTTACTCTCCTCCTCTGAAAATTTTTTCCGACCCCCTTTGTAAACAAAACTCCCTCTATATATAAGGCCTCCCTAAAACCCTCTTCCCCAAGAAACCCAAAAAAAGTAAAAGAAAAATTCTCACTTACCTCCAAAAATCGTGAATCTTCTGAAAACCCTCTTTTGAGACCGAATCGGGACAGATGGAAGGCGAGGATCATTTGAGAATTGATCCACGGTCCCCATTTGACCCGAAAGTGGTCCCAAATACGCCAAAACCCTCGAGTGTAAGCTTTTTTTGTCAGGGTTTGTTAGGGCTGGAGTACGTGAGGAGAAGGGTGGGGACCACGGACGAGTTGGGGTTTCAACTCGTCTGAGTTTGGGCGAGTTTGGTGGCGGAATACGGCGGACGGAGGGCTGGGCAGATGGTGTAAGCGGCGGGTTTGGGAGGATGGGATTAGGTTAGGGTTTTAGTTTAGGATGCTTTTATATTTAGTGTAGGATAGTTTTGGGCCGTTGATCATATTAAGATCAACGGCTGAGATTGAGTGAAGGGTTTAGGGTATTGGGTTGACCGGATTGGGCTTTGGATTTTCTGATTTGGGCTAGTCCAATTTTAGCCCAACAGATTTTCTTCTTATGTAATTATTTATTTAAACTCCTTTTTAATTTTAATAACTAGAATACTTAGTAACTAAAATTTTAATCTATTTAAAGTGTGATACTAAACTAAATTAACTATTTATAAAATTATCATAAAGCTAGATTGTATGATTTAATCATTAAAACTAAAAGAGTGTAAAATGCACTATTTTTATAAGATTTTCCAATTTTGTAAAACAAACTAATTACTAATTTAGTCCTAAAAATAAATCCTAAATGCAATGCATGATATTTTTGAATATTTTTATGAATTAATTATTTACAAAAATTATAATATTCCTTGAATCTACTAATTAAAGATTAGAAACTAAGGAAAGTGTAGATAAACCATTTTTGTGATTTTCAACTTTGTAAAATGATTAATTACTACCTTAATTCTAAAATGCAACCTAAATACTAAATGCAATGCATGATGATGATTTTTTTT
>MCJB01042934.1:132433-157227 GCA_002018475.1 Nicotiana obtusifolia
TGGGGCGTTCAAATACAGAAGTCATTCACCTCCCTCGGTACTTTATTGTAAACCTTCTCTAAGTCGATGAATACCATATGTAAATCACGCTTCCTCTCCCTATACTACTCTAGAAACCTCCTAACAAGGTGAATGACTTCTGTATTTGAACGCCCCAGCATAAATCTAAATTTGGTTCTTTGAATTATTGCATTTAACATACTTTCTTAATTATGAAAACCTCAATACTCAACAGCAGCTAAGACCGAGATTGACTTTTTACTCTTCAGAAGATCTGATTAAGGTCTGTGCGCGGACTGCAAGGTCATTCTGAGTGAGAACCCCACGACCCAGCATAAGCTCCTGGTCATGGATTTGGAGATTATGTGGAAGCGAAGAAAGAGGGTTGCACAGGGTCTACCTAGGATCAAGTGGGGAGCTTTGACTAAAGACAGAGCCCTAGAGTTGGGGATAAGTTTCTGGCTATGGGGGCATAGAGGAGTTATGGGGACGAGAGTGGTACGTGGACTGTGACAGTGAATTGCATTGGGGAGGCTGATAGGGAGGTAATGGGGGTCTCAAAGGGAAGGGGATTGGTGGTGGAGCGCTAAGATCCAAGGTAAAGTGGAAGCCAAGAAAGCGGCATATTTGAAGCTTTTGGAGAGCGTTGACGAGAAGGAGAAGAGGACGAACAAGGAGAGGTATAAGGTGGCTAAGAAGAAAGCAAAGTTAGCAGTAATTGCGGTTAAGACTGTCGAGTTTGAATGCATGTATGAAGAACTTAGAGGCAAAGGAGGGGATAAGAATCTATACAAGCTAGCCAAGGTGCGTAAGAGGAAAGCCCGTAATCTGGACCAAGTGAAGCGCATCAAGGATGAGGACGGTAGATTATTGTTGGACGAGGCACTTATTCGTTGGAGATGGCAGACTTACTTTCATAAACTCTTGATTGAAGAGGGGGATAAGAACATTGTGCTGGGTGACTTAGAACAATTGGAGAGTCATCTGGAATATGGGTATTGTAGGTGTATAAAAGTTGAAGAGGTAGAGATGGTTGTGCATAAGATGAGCAGGGGAAGAGCGACCGAGCCAGACGAAATCCTGGTGGAATTTTAAAAGAGCGTGGGTAGGGCGGGCTTGGAATGGCTAACTAGGTTATTCAATGTCATTTTTAGGACAAAGAAGATGCATGAGGAGTGGATATGGAGTACGATGATCCCATTATATAAGAGCAAGGGTGATATCCAAAATTGCAACAACTATCAGGATATCAAGCTACTGAGTCATACTATGGAAGTATGGGAGAGGGTGGTGGAGCGGAGGGTGAGGAAGATTGTGTCTATCCCAAAGAACCAAATTTAGATTTATGCTGGGGCGTTCAAATACAGAAGTCATTCACCTTGTTAGGAGGTTTCTAGAGTAGTATAGGGAGAGGAAGCGTGATTTACATATGGTATTCATCGACTTAGAGAAGGTTTACAATAAAGTACCGAGGGAGGTGTTGTGGAGATGTTTGGAGATTAGCGGCGTTCCTGTTGCGTACATTGGGCTATTCAGGACATGTACGATAGAGCTAAGACTCGAGTGAGGACAGTAGGAGGGGACTCTGAAACATTTCCGGATTATGATGGGGTTGCATCAGGGGCCAGCCGTTAACCCATTTCTGTTTGCCCTGGCAATCGACGCACTGATGCAACATATTCAAAGGAAGGTACCATGGTGCATGTTATTTGCAGATGATATTGTACAGATTAAAGAGATGTGAGGTGGTGTTAACGAGAGGTTAGAGGTTTGGAGGCACAACCTGGAGTCTAAAGGTTTCAAGTTGAGCAAGACCAAAACAGAATACTTGGAGTGCAAGTTTAGTAGCGCGACTCAGGTAGTGGACGAAGACGTGCAGCTTGATTCACAAGTCATTCCTAAGAAAGAAAGCTTCAAGTATCTTTGGTCTGTTATACAAAGGAATAGAGAGATCGACGAGGGTCTACCGAAAACAACCTCTCTGCCTTTTTAAAGGCAGGGGTAAGTGTGAGCACGTGATTTTTACCTTACCCGAAGTACTTTCATAAAACAAAAATCATTAAATAAGTTTAATTAAGTATTAGTCATGTTAGAATTTTATTAGGTTGTTTAATTATTCAATTGTTAATAATTAATTCATGCAAATTACAAAAAATCATTATCATGCATTGCATTTAGTATTTAGGTTGCATTTTAGAATTAAGTTAGTAATTAATAGTTTTACAAAGTTGAAAATCACAAAAATGGTTTATCTACACTTTCCTTAGTTTCTAATCTTTAATTAGTAGATTCAAGGAATATTATAATTTTTGTAAATAATTAATTCATAAAAATATTCAAAAATATCATGCATTGCATTTAGGATTTATTTTTAGGACTAAATTAGTAATTAGTTTGTTTTACAAAAATTGAAAATCTTATAAAAATAGTGCATTTTACACTCTTTTAGTTTTAATGATTAAATCATACAATCTAGCTTTATGATAATTTTATAAATAGTTAATTTAGTTTAGTATCACACTTTAAATAGATTAAAATTTTAGTTACTAAGTATTCTAGTTATTAAAATTAAAAATGGGTTTAAATAAATAATTACATAAGAAGAAAATCTGTTGGGCTAAAATTGGACTAGCCCAAATCAGAAAATCCAAAGCCCAATCCGGTCAACCCAATACCCTAAACCCTTCACTCAATCTCAGCCGTTGATCTTAATATGATCAACGGCCCAAAACTATCCTACACTAAATATAAAAGCATCCTAAACTAAAACCCTAACCTAATCCCATCCTCCCAAACCCGCCGCTTACACCATCTGCCCAGCCCTCCGTCCGCCGTATTCCGCCACCAAACTCGCCCAAACTCAGACGAGTTGAAACCCCAACTCGTCCGTGGTCCCCACCCTTCTCCTCACGTACTCCAGCCCTAACAAACCCTGACAAAAAAAGCTTACACTCGAGGGTTTTGGCGTATTTGGGACCACTTTCGGGTCAAATGGGGACCGTGGATCAATTCTCAAATGATCCTCGCCTTCCATCTGTCCCGATTCGGTCTCAAAAGAGGGTTTTCAGAAGATTCACGATTTTTGGAGGTAAGTGAGAATTTTTCTTTTACTTTTTTTGGGTTTCTTGGGGAAGAGGGTTTTAGGGAGGCCTTATATATAGAGGGAGTTTTGTTTACAAAGGGGGTCGGAAAAAATTTTCAGAGGAGGAGAGTAAAAATCGAGTGAGGTCTAAAAATTAAAAGAAAAACAGAGTAAACAGAAAGAAGAAAGAGTAAAAGAACGGAGGTCATTTGGATCGGATTTTTGTTTCTTTGGAATTTGAAAGAAAAGAAAGACAGAAACACAGAGAAGAAACATAAAAAAAAAAAAGAACTTCATTGACTGTTCTGTCTATTGTTGCGAAGCTATTGGGTTCGATTTGCTCGCCGTTAGTCCGCTGGCTGTTTATCCATTTGATTACTAGCGAGATTGAGTTGCTGCTCTGTTCGTCTGTTGCTGCCTTGACGAGGCCGTCTCGTTGTTCAATTAGCATAGGTAAGCTTCAAAAATTCTCTTGTAATTTCGAACTAGAAGCATGAATAAGTTATTAATTCAAACTCGCTCTTTTCTGCTCTCGTTCGACTAGCTTAACATGCACGCTCATGACTGATAAGCATTTTCATGTTGCTAAATTGATGGTATTCGTTCCCTTAAGAGTTTGTTTTGCTGTCCCATTCGAATAGCTCGTTTTGACTAATAATCAGTTTCATGTTGTTTAAAAACGACTGTCATATATATAGATTTATCATTTGTTACTCGTCGTTCTCTCTGTCCAAGTACTTCATTATATGTTGATGTTAGTCTATGTGTCTGCTTTAATCAAAAAAAATTTAAGTACTTAGAATTAGGTTTTCCTCCGTCATTCATGTTGTCACTCATACTCATGTAAATCAGATTACGTCAAGATTGTTATTAAAAACTACAGTCTGTCCCTTACCTTAAATTCCAGCATAGTCAGTTTATTAAGTTTGCAATGCTGAGAAACGGTTGCTTGCCTCTTTCATTGGTTCTTTTCTAAGGATATTGTTTAATGTTTGGATTGACTTCGAAGCATGATTGAATGGTTAGTATAACAACATTTGATGTCTGACTGCTGCTTTAGGTCTGTAGAAGTTATCTTCTTTGTAATCCTTTTTTTTTTTTTTGGATTTAATCGATAACATCTTTATTGTTCGGATTATAATCTTTGTCTTAAACTTTGGTTGGAAAAGTTTGATCCCTGCTACTGATCATTCTGTTCCGTTTGAGACGTAGTGTTACTGTTCATTTTGTTGTGTGTAAGATACTATGCCGAATAAGTTGATGTTTCTTGTAAAATCACTGGTTATATTCTATTAGCCTGTTTGATAAGTTGGCCATGTTAAAACGAGGCTGCTAACGTAAAACCCGAATTATAATTTTGACTTGTGAATTTCGCACCTATCTTTGTAATTAAGAGGCATTAATTGACTTAGGGCTATCATGAGCAATGTACCATTAAAAGTAGAATTCAACGCCTAAGTGTCTCTGCAAATTTTGTATCTAGGTGTGCAATTGAAATCAATTTCAACTGGAAACTCGTGTTCTGTTAATGGCTCTTGAAGTTTTATTCTTGAAATTTCCACTATGTTTTTTTACGACTGCATTTACTTTGTGAATGTATCGACGATGTATATTGGGCTTAGCCAACTATTCATTAAAATTAATTGAGTCGGTTGGAATGATTTCTTGAATGTATAATAGCCAAAGTTCTTAAATAGAGGTGTGCCATACAACTAGTAACGATCATATATGGCCCTCTTAGTTGATAAAAATGTAACATTAATAAACCTCGATCCTTTAATCTTTAGTGATTAGGACTTAAAAAATGTAATTAATTATGTTGCCACTATGGGTACGGTTCCCGTGACATAGTGACTATATTACCTTCGGGGGTGCCTTTTAGGTGGTCCGATTTAAACAATTTTAAATATTAAAATTAATTTGAGGTGTGCCATATCAAATAAATTTATAAATATATGGCCCTCACTAATTAAACACTTAGAAAAATCGAGGCGCTATCTAGCAAATTCCATGGCCCTCGGAGAATTAAAAACGCGTAGTTTGCTTAGGCGCGTCATTGTAATAATCAAATTTCTTAAATTCGGGTGCGCATTTATGTGACCCAAATCCAAAATCCCGATGTCTACTTAAAAGGTGTTATGAATTACGGGTGCATTTATGTGACGTAATTCGTGACATATTTTGATTAACATCGCAATTCTCCAATAATTTAAAAGTGGAAAAGCGGAATAAGGCAAAATACACCACAGGTTAATAACAGGTATTAAAATCAGATAATAAGCCAACTATAACAATTGAGCGACCGTGCTAGAACCACGGAACCCGAGGGTGCCTAACACCTTCCCTCGGGTTAACAGAATTCCTTACTTAGAATTTCTGGTTCGCAGACTTCATAAGGAAAGTCGAAAACTTCCTCGATTTGGGATAAAAATAAAATGGTGACCTGGACCACCAATTAAAATATTCCAAGTGGCGACTCTGAAAAATAAAATAAATAATCCCATTTCGAATAATGTCACTTTAATTGGAAAAACTCATTTTTATACATTTCCTTCCCGGGAATGTACGAAAAGAGGTGTGACAGGTTCATGAGTAAGTTGGATAGTCGCGCGGATCGGGCATCCAGTCCAAGAAGCATGTCATGTCTATGCTAAGCCTGCATCTACCCCAGATAAGTCCTTCTTCTTTCCCCGAAAGGGACACTTTCCTAAATCCATTCTCTCATCTTTTGCATTATTTCTTGGAATCTCTTTCTAATACAAAGAAAAGGTGGCAAGACTGGTTTTACAGGGTCCCGCTTAATAACAGCCAGACCCAAAAGAAGTACACCAGCCTCAGCGAGTGCATCAAGTCTACCCCGACTGGCCATGATGGCTGATTCTCTAAAACCCCAAAGTTGTGAAAATGGGAAGAAAGCCAAAAGAGGAACCCCAGAGACAAGGGAAGGTCAAAAGACAAAACCCCATATGGGCAAGTTGTCACAATATGGTTACGAAAATTGAGTCCCTCAGTTCAAGAAAGAAATCAACTGTCAGAAAAACCAAGCAAGAAGCGGAAATTCTCGTCAAAGTTGGACTAGGATCAAGCTATCAGAACCATCAAAGCCACAAAACCAATCACCATTTCAAACTAACAATTGTTTTGTTTTAAAAAATAGGAAATTGGTACGACCCAAAGCAACCTCGCAAGAAGAAAATGCAATCAAAAGAAGTTGCGCAAAAGCCAAAAACAGCTTGGCAGCATCAGTCCGAGGGAAGTCCCCTCTAAAATCTTTCCTGCATTATTTTGGATCTCTTTGGCATAACCCAAAGACCTTTTCCTTTCCCCGGCATAACCCGCAGACCTCTTTGCCATAACTCAAAGACCTTTGTTTTTATCCCCGGCATAACCCGTGGACCTCTTTGGTATAACTCAAAGACTTTTGTTTTTTTTTATCCCCGGCATAACGTGTGGATTCCTTTGGCATAACCCAAAGGTCTTTTCCTTTGTCCCCGGCATAACCCATGGACCTCTTTGACATAACCCAAAGATTTTTATTTTTCTTTTATCCCCGGCATAACCCGTGAACTTCCCTGACATAACCCAAGGACCTTTTATTTTTTCTTTATCCTCAGCATAACCCGTGATTCCCCGGCATAACCCGTGATTCCCCGGCATAACCCGTGGATCCCCGGCATAACCCGTGGATTCCTTTGGCATAACCCAAAGGTCTTTTTCTTTGTCCCTGGCATAACCCGTGGACCTCTTTGGCATAACCCAAAGATCTTTGTTTTCTTTTCTCCCCAGCATAACCCGTGGACTCTTTGGCATAACTCAAAAATCTTTCTTTTCATCCCCGGCATAACCCATGGACCTCTTTGGCATAACCCAAAGACTTTGTTTTCTTTTATCCCCGGCATAACCCGTGGATCCGCGGCATAACCCGTGGGCCTCTTTGGCATAATCCAAATACCTTTATTTTCTGCTATCCCCGACATAACCCGTGGACTCCTTAGCATAACCCAAGGACTTTTCTTTTTTACCCTGGCATGACCCAGGAATTCTTTTTCTGTTCCCCAGTAGAATCGACTGATAACACCTTCGGCATAACCCGAGGACTTTAATTTTCCAGCATAACTCGGTCGGCGGCCCAGCATAACCTGGCATTCCTTCCTTTATTTTACTGTTTTCAATAGAGAAATAGTTTAGATTTAGTTACAAATAACTCACAAATTTCAAGATAATTTTGTTCGCTTGATTTGCTTTGGTGTTTGAGCAGGTTTTCCCTCGAGGCACAGGATCCGAGATGACCCAGAGAATGATTCTCAATCCAGAATAAAGAAAAGAAAAGAACGAAAGGGAGCAAATTCGAATGCTGCAATGAACGAGGACGCGACATATTCAAAATTTGACTGAAGTCATAAGCCTCGCATGTCTCGCCTTGATTCAAAAATTGAAGAAAGAACCAGCACCTACAGTTGATGAGCATCAAGATTCAGATCGAAGTCTGCTTCGAAAACTAGCTAAGACTCAAGATCAAGTTTCAAGAGATTTATAGATAGGAATCTTGTAAATCATAGCTGATAGGCATAGCTAGTTTAGTTTTTTGTTTTCCATCTTTGGTGTAATAAGGAGCACAGCAAGCAATAACAGCAGCAGCAACAGCAAAAATCATAGCTTCCTGTTAGTCCCAGCTACCAAAAACTTCCAGAACTACACTGACCTGATTCCTTCATAGCCAATGATATGTAGGCAACCCTTGAAGCAAGGTGCGGTCAAAATCTTTTCAAAAATGCTTTTCATAGAGTCTAGGATAGGCAAAAATCCCGCAGAATTGCTCATTTTATCTTTGCCCGAAAATCCTTCGTGTCTCCGAGCAAAGAGGGCAGCTGTGAGCACGTGATTTTTGCCCTACCTGAAATACTCCTGTAAATAAATAAAATAGTTTTAATTAAGTATTAGCCATTTTAATAATTAATCAATGAAAATACTAAAATATACCATGCATTGCATTTAGGATTTATTTTACATTTTAGGATTGAATTAGTAATTAATTGTTTTACAAAATTGAAAAATCATAAAAAATGATTCATTTTACAATTTTTTTAATTTTAATCTTCAATTCTTAGATTCAAGGGTTATTTTAATTTTTATAAATAGATGATTTAGATCAAGTTTGCATTTAGGTGAATTAAGATTTTAGTTACTAATTAATCTAGTTATTAAAATTAAAAAGGGAGTTTAAAATAAATAATTAAGGAACATAATTTAAAAAGAAGAGAAAATTGGACTGGGCTGGAATTAAACCAGCCCAGATTAAAAATCAAAACCGGACCAGCCCAATAAGCTTTCCCCCTCTTGAAGACCAAACGACCCCGTTTCATATTAGATAGCCCATCTGAGCCGCTGATCTAAAACGATCTAACGGCTCAGAACTTATCCTACCTTAGTATATAGCTGTTCCAAACACCCCCCCCCCCCCCCACTTCCACTTCGTTCCAAACACACCCCCTTTCCATCTGAAACCCTAAAAGTCTTCAAGCTACCATGGCCGTGCCTCTCCAAATCCTGCCGGAATTCGTCCAAAAGTACACACAAAAGGATCTCTGTCACTCCCCCACTCCAATTGATACCCCAATACCGTCAAAATCCCTAAAACCAGCCGGATTCAAGATAAAATCAGGAAAAATCTTAAAATGTCGGAATCCGATTTCTGAAGTCGATTTGAGTGTAAATCCACCTTAGCCATGTGTTCTTGTCAAGAACACATGGTTAAGGTCAATTTTTGCTTTAAAATCACCTCTTGATAGATGATAATCCGAGGTACCTTCTTTCCTTTTATCTTGTATTCAGTTTTGTTTTCCGTTTGATTACTCATTCGTAGTATCGCTTCATTTTTCTACCCCTTTCTGCAAAAATGATTCTCTGTCCGACTTTGGATTAGAAATTAAAACTTTTTTTCGTCGCTTTGCTTCCTTGTTCGGGCTCGAGTCATGAGACTTTGTGATAAAGTTACAAAAGAAATGAGTTTTCCAAAATTGAAGCCCAGAACGACTGGGTCAAAAATCAATTTTAGACCATGTCATCTTGGGCCGGGTCCGTGTGACCCATTAAGATTAAAATCAGAAGATTCTAGTCGAGCCTTACACAGTAATTAGATAATAAAACAAAAGAGACTTTGGGGGGTAAAAGGGATTTTTTCAAAGTTCTTAACAGATTCTGTTATTAGTGATCAGATGGTCACATGCAATCTGTTAGTGGGGATACGAGGGGTATTCTGGTAGAGGAAATAACAGAAAAAGGAATAAAAATCAAAAAGGGGGGGATCGTGTGAGGGTGCTGGTAACAGAATTTTAACAGAAAAAAGAATAAAAATGAAAAAAAAAAAAAGAAAATCTAGTGAGGGGGGGAGTCTGGTTTTGTTTCCTTATATAAGAAGAAAGAGGGAACAGTACGGGGGAGTTTTTTTTTTTGGAGGAATAGCCAGAAAATTTCGGAATACTTGAACTAAAATATGGGATTTAATTTTGAAGCAAAATCAATTGCTAGTTGCTACTGGACTCGCTTTGCTGTGTGGAAAAATCGTCTAGGTTTTCAAGTCATATAGGTATGTCTCAAGACCTTTCTGTAATTTCAGTTAAGAATGAATGAACAAATTGTTTGAAATCAAATTTCTCGTGCTTTAAATTTGGTTCATATTGTTCTGATTATTCAGTTGCCGCTGATAGTCATGTTTGCTTCGTTAAATGAGCATTGTTTTGTGTATCTTTGTCTGCTCGAGTTTCTGTTCCTTGCTCGCCTGGATCAAACTGTTGCATTACTTGGCTGCTAGTATGTTTAAGTGACCATCATCTTCTACATTTTTCTTCCAGTAATGATGTTAGTTTTGTTTTCTTTTCTTAGTTTTGTTTTGTTTTCTGTTGGTTTGAGTTGGTGATAAGCCAAATATAATTTTCATACATGATCATAGATGAATCTTACTATTTTGTAAACAGCTAATGTGTTAAAGCCTTTAAACTCGAAATGATGGGAATTCGTAGTCATTCTTGCAATGATACTGGTAAGGTGTGTGAAAAGTTAGAATTTAGACAGGATTGTTTGAAATCAGCGTCACAGTGGCTGTTTGCTTGAAATGTAGATACCCAGATTCATAATATCATTCTGTGGTTATATTTGTAATAAAGTGGTCTCACTGTAAATCTGAATCGTGGCCAGTTTATCAAAATAGTGGCTATATAATCATATCGATTGGTTCATTTTACACTCATCGTTTTGGTAACTAGCTTTCTATTGCGAGTTTCGATTCTAGTCAGTTTATCAAGCTGGTCGATGCTGAAATAAGCGCCATTCATGTAGATATTCAAGTTATTACTGTGTTTGTTAAGTTAACAGCCAACATGTGTAACTAATTTCTGTTAGTTGATTTAGTTGTAAATGGTTGTTATAGAAATGATGTTATCAATGTCAAAATCAGAAGCACTATCCTCTTTATCAATGTAAATTGTGTCGATGTGCTATTTTTGCAAATTATTGGCTGCATTTGTAATTATATATCCTTTGCAAAGTTATTGGATACGTCTGTAATTATATATCCTTCATAAGCAGCTGAACAAAATAGCACTATTAACGCAAGATTGTAGCATGACTAACTGTGAAGATTGCCAGCAGTGCCGTAGTTAGTCATGATCCATTTGAGTTTGTGAACTCTAGAACCAATTGGAGCTGTTTTCTGAAAAACAGTCTTCTTTGAAATCCAAATTGTTCCTATTACACAGTTAACGGCCATATTCACAAATGGATTCATGTTGACTTATTTGCATTTGCATTTGCGCTTCATCCATTACCTATTAAATAAATTGGCTGCTAATGCGGGTACTTAATATCATGTAGTACTAGTAAAATCCGTTAAATTAGTAGAGGCGTGCCATATAATTAATGACAATCATCAATGGCCCTCTTAATTAATTAAATGTAAGTTCGAATAATTAAAGCATTAATGCTTCGAACTTTAGTGATTCGTTTTTAGACTCAATCAATTACATTGTGACTATGGGTACGGTTCCCGTGGCATAATGACAATGCCAACCTCGGGGGTGCCTTTAGGTGACCCGATTTAAATAATTTTAAACAATAAAAATTTTAAACTAGCTTGAGGTGTGTCGTACCAAGTGAAATTACAAACACATGGCCCTCATTAATTAGACACATAGAAAATCGAGGTGCGCTATTTAGCGAATTCCATGGCCCTCGACAACCTAAAAACGCGTAATTTGCTTTAGGCGCGTTAGTCTAATAATTTAATTTCCTAAATGCGGGTGCGCATTTATGTGACCCAAATTCCAAAATCCCAATGTTAAATTGAAAGATGTTACGAGTCACGAGTGCATTTATGTGACGTAATTTGTGACATATTTCGATTAATATTGCAATTCTCCTATAATTCTAAAAGCGGAAAGGTAAAATCAGGTAAAATGCACTATAGGTTAATAACATGTATAAAAATCAAATAAAGAGCCGATTATGACAATAAAGCGACCGTGCTAGAACTACGGAACCCGAGGGTGCCTAACACCTTCCCTCGGGTTAACAGAATTCCTTACTTAGAATTTCTGGTTCGCAGACTTCGTTAAGAAAGTCAAAATCTTTTCCTCGATTTGGGATAAAATCCGGTGACTTGGAACGCCAATCTAAGATTTCCAAGTGGCGACTCTAAAAATAAATTAAATAATCCCATTTCGATTAATGTCACTTTAATGGAAAAAACTCTTTTTATATACTCCCTCTTCGGGGGTGTACAAAAGAGGTGCGACAGCTCTGGCGACTCTGCTGGGGATCGAACCCAGAATCTCTGGTTCAGGGTTCAAGAATTCGAGCTTAGAATGACTGTTATTTTTTGGCTTTTATCTGATTTTATTACCTGTTGAGCCTAATATGCTAAGTGCCGTCTTTTACCGCTTTGATATTATTTGGACTGTATATAAAACTGCTCCAAACCTTTCTCTTCTCATCTTCGAGGAGATGCACGCTGGCCGTAACTCCCTATTCTGTTAGTGTCTTACCGTGAATAAGAAAGAGGCCGGACAAGTTACAAAGCGGGGTGGCCTTTTGGTGCCCTGTACGTAGCCCCCTCCTCGGCTCGAGTTGTCCGCTCGGGTTCACAGTCTAGAACAAATACCCAAGTTTCAGCTTAGCAAAACATAACCTCATGCCGGATCCCGAGTAGGAACGTTTGTTTGCATCACATGCATTTGACTTAGGGGACTCAACACAGGGGTTGGGTCCGTCTAGGATAGGTGACCCCGAAATCAAAGACCATCCTGATGCATAATGAACGTGCTACTTGTGCATTATTTTGCCTCGGTTTGCGTGTTGACCGGCTATTAGAATAAATTAGAATAAAAATTGAGAAAAAAAATAATAAAATGATGAAAAGTGGGGTATGGGGAAAATTGAGGGTCGTTACCCATACTTAAAAACCTGGTGTCCATAATAAGGCGAAACTCTGCCGAATTGTTTTTTAGAAAATTGAAAAAAACAGGGAAGTAAATTGTTGGAAATTTCTAAATATTCTTCTAAAATCAAAAGTCTTGAAAAAGAAAAACTACAAAAGAGAAAAAATACAAATTTTTTAAAATAGTCTTTCTTTAATAATATATATATATATATATATATGTAAATATATATATATATATATGTATATATGTATATGTATATATATATATATATATGTATATATGTATATGTATATATATATATATATATATATGTATATATATATAAAATCAAAATAATCTTTCTTCCATGATAATAAGTATATTTATATATGTATGTATGTATATATATATATATATATATATATATATATATATATATATATAATATTTTTTTAAAGAAGAAGTATCTTTCTTCTTTCAACTACTTTATTTTAGGACATTTAAAAAAAATGGTTAGGTAGTGTCGCCTTTGCATAAATGGCCCAAAATATCTTCGAAAGGACGCTGGAAGGCTGTTTTACAAAAACGATCACCTATTTTAATTTCTTGGCTACTTAGCAAGCATAGCCCTAAAATCTTCTCACTCGAAGTGCTGAAGGGCCATACTTGCAACAGTAGCCGTTTAATTAAACATGTGCAAAATTAACCTTTTTCACTAATTTTAATTACTTTAAATGTGTAGAACGAGCACAAATCAAAAATGGAAATGGTAACCAAGATTCCGTTGGAGCTGCGTATGTGGTGGAATGATTTAAATGAATCGGGGCAGAACATAGTAAAACGCTACTTGGGCGGCCTTCCAAATTTATTGACGATTAGGCATAGGGGAGACATCATAAAGGCCCTAACTACATTTTGGGACCCGGCCCACAATGTCTTTCATTTTTCGGATTTTGAATTGGCACCGACTTTGGAAGAAGTGACCGGGTACATCGGGAAGAATGAAACCCCACTGAGGCATGGATATTTAATCGCTCCAAGAGCGGTCACCCCCCACAAATTCTTGGATATGATGAAAATAAGTCGGGGGGTCCAAAGCCCGGATTTGGTGAACGGCTATGCTACCCTACAATTTGTTTACCGACGATATGGTCACATAGGGGGTTTTAATTGTAACAGCCCAGGCCACCGCTTGTAGAAATTGTCCGCTTTGGAGCCTTCGCCCCTCACGGTTTTAAAACGCGTCTACAAGGAAGAGGTATCCAAGCCCTTATAAGGCACTCTTCGTTCTCCTCTCCAACCGATGTGGGATTCGCCTACACCAATGTGGGATTTGCCTAAGGCAAGCCTTTACACTCACCCCCTCTTGGGACTCAGCGTCCTTGCTGAGGTTTGCCCCACCACCGGCCCGGTACTGGCTCTGATACCAACTGTAACAGCCCAGGCCACCGCTTGTAGAAATTGTACGCTTTGGAGCCTTCGCCCCTCACGGTTTTAAAACGCGTCTACAAGGGAGAGGTATCCAAGCCCTTATAAGGCACTCTTCGTTCTCCTCTCCAACCGATGTGGGATTCGCCTACACCAATGTGGAATTTGCCTAAGGCAATCCTTTACATTAATGATCCAGAAAGCATGACCTGTAGTATAGAGAACCGTTCAAAGTGGGAGGAACACAGGTGCTTTGCCTTCATGGTGGCATTTTTGGGCCTTATAATATTCACCAGAAAGGATGGACACATCGACATCCAGATAGCCGGAGTAGTTAGTACACTACTTACTCAGGCAAAGAGTGTCCTCGCCCCCATGATTATATCCGAGATCTTCCGAGCCCTCACAACTTGTAAGCCGGGGAGAAATTTTTTGAAGGGTGCAACCTGTTAGTGCAAATGTGGACGATCGAGCACTTATGCCAGCGGCCCCAACATATAAGATACACATCGGCAGAAAAAAGCTACATAGCCGGGTTTCAGGCCAGAGTTGGACATATCAACATGCCCGAAGGGGTCAACGATTGGATAGCCTGCCTTCGTGCTGTCACGGCGGAACAAGTGGAATGGACTCTCAGTTGTACTATAGTCGAAGAAGTTCTTTACATGTCGGCTGCTGGGCCTTATTTCCTTCAGATGGGCCTCCAGAGTATCCAACCTTATGCGCCATGCCGGGTCCTAAGACAGTTGGGAAGATGTCAAACGGTACCCAAAGATGAGGATCTTAGTCGTCACACAATTGAAATTTGTGCCGATGGGCCATTCCCAGAAAAAGTGGTTCGACAAGTCTGGAGTGAGTGTCAATACTTGCCATCGAATACTTGTGTTCGAGACCTGTCCCGAGGCGAAGTCTCCCCTGGGTATCTTGCATGGTATAAGAAAGAAGTCGAGCCCGGACGACCAGCTAAAAGGCCCCACATCCAAGCATTTGCTGAAGAGTCCCAAGCACAGTGGGACTAGTTAGCCAAAGAAAGTGAGTATAGGGCTACCATAAGCAGACTAGAAAAACAAGTCCGAGATCTCCAGTTTGAGAAAGAGGTCCAAGCCGCAGCAGACGAGGGGGAAAAGAAAGAACTAGCCCAGGAAAATGAAGCCCTCAAAGTTCAAATACAACAGATAAAAATGGCTGCCAGAAGTCAAGAAAGGAGTCCGGCGGACGGAAAGCTCATCAGTAGCTTAAGGAGGAAGGTACTGGAATGCCAAGACGGTCTGGAAAGGTCTGAGGCAGAGCGGAAAGACTCAGAAAGCGACTGGCAGAAAATGTGGAAGGGCGTGCAATGTTCGTCCGACAAATAAAAAAGAGATGTGAGGGAGCAATTGCTGAGTTGAAAAGAAAAGTGACCGGTTTGGAAAATGAGGCAGAGAAGCAAACTCGGAACTTTAAAGCAAACCGGGAGCACTGCTATGATTTAATGGCACAGATGGAATAGGACTTGCAACAAATACAGAATCAGAACCAGCGTGACCTTCAAGTACTAAAGGCTCGGGATCAGAAAATAGGGCGTTTGCTGCAGGAGAAAGGGATTATTAGAGAGAGGGTCAGAGCGATTGCTGAGTATGTTGTTGGGAAATGCCGGGATTATGAAGACATGACCAGACTACCTTTTTTGCCGCGGTGATGACATATGTTCGTCAGATAATGAGCGACCTAGAGCAGCTCCAAGGGGATCTTGCACAAAGGCCCGAGGCAAGACCGAATGATGTCCCACGCGCCCAGGGACCTGAATCTCTAATATATTCCTGATTTTGCAAATATGTATTTTCTTTCTTTATTTCAAAAATTGTCTCGAGTCTGTTGTAGTTTGACTATCAATCGAGTCTGTAACAGAATTGTTTCATTAATGGAAATTGACAGTTTACAAGAATTGTTTCTTTATTTTTACATTTATTTCTTCGGGGTTGTGTAGTTTCTAATTATTATCATTAATTAAAATAAAAAAATAAAAAAGAAGAAAGAAAGAGCCGGGATGAAACATGCAACCGTTGTGAAACATATAAAAACACATTTAACTGCTTAGGTGCATCACACCCCAACGTGCGATTGCCTATCTGTTATTTGCCGTAAACTAACCGGTTTGCTGTTGAGCATATAGGTTTTTATCGGTGATTGGTTTTGTGGTAACCTGGCGTCTCATCCATACTTCACAAGATCAAAAGGAAGTGTTGAGATGGCCTCGGAGATAACTTTGCCAACAAGTCCTATTTAAGAGGAAAATCCGATTTCAGGCATTTTGGTTCCAGAATTGGCAGCTGCCGAGGAGAATAGACTATTGTGTCTCCGCATGATGGAGATGTGGGACGCATGGACAAATGGGAAAGAACCACCAAATGCTATTCCCGGATTTCCTGAGCTCTTTCCTAAAGCCGGTGGGGCCACTAATATTCCTGTAAGTTACCCACTGGGATATCCCACCATCACTGCCAACTTTGTGGGCACGCCCTCAGAAGAACACCCTCAAACATCAAACGCCGGTACAACGTCAAACTTGTTCACCGCACCACCCTGTGCGGCCACAACGCACCCTGCCTTGCCTCGGCCCAGTTTCAATCCTTCACCGTTTGCATATCAGGCACATCCATTTCCAGTCGAATCAGCTCAGTTTCCTGCAACGGCTTACACTCGAATGCCTAGATATGAGTTTGCCCCGGGGCAAGAAACGAACACCAAGACTCCCGAGCAAGAAGAAATGGCAAGAAAAATGAGGAGTCTCGAACAAAGTCTGAAAAACATACAGGGTCTGAGCGGACAAAAAAGCGTATCATATGCAGACCTGTGTATGTTCCCTCATGTACATCTACCAGCGGGCTTCAAGACACCGAAATTTGAAAAATATGATGGGCATGGGGACCCTATTGCCCATCTCAAGAGATACTGCAATCAATTACGAGGGGCTGGTGAAAAAGAAGAGCTCCTGATGGCTTACTTCGGAGAAAGTCTATCTGGCATTGCCTTTGAGTGGTACATGGACCAGGAGATGTCCAGATGGCATATTTGGGACGATCTGGCGAGAGATTTCGTCCGACAATTCCAATATAACATTGATATCGCACCAGACCGCAATTCCCTGGCCAATATAAAGAAGAAAGCCACCGAAAGTTTCAGAGAATATGCTGTTAGATGGCGTGAACAGGCATCGAGAGTAATACCTCTGATGGATGAGGCCGAGATGGTAATGGTTTTTCTGCAGGCGCAAGAGGCCGACTACTATCAGAATATGATGTCAGCAATGGGGAAGCCATTTGCTGAAGCTATAAAAATCGGGTAGATGGTAGAAAATGGACTGAAAACAGGACGGATCCTCAGCCAATCCGCAATCAGAGCCACCTCCCAAGCCATTCAAGGCGGGTCTGGAGGTTTATCCAGCAGAAAAAAGAAAGAGGAGTCATTGATGGCTGCCTCAGGTACAAGAAAACCTCGGCTGCCTAGACCATTCTTCTCGGAAAGGGTTTCACAACACTACTATCCCCACCAGGATATGGCCTATGCTCATCCACCATATGCAATAATGAATGCCCAGCCATATGGCAGGCCCCAACAACAGCTTAACCAGAACAGAGCTCTACCTCTCAGAAATCAACCTCCGTACCAAAACCACTACAATCCTCGACCCCCACAAAATAACTTCCGTACCCGAGAACTGCCGAGGAAAAACTTCACACCCATCGGAGAATCTTATTCAAGCCTTTTTCCAAAATTGGTCCAGATGGGTCTACTCCAGCCTGTTCCCCCGAACAGACAAAATCCAGAATCACCTTCCTATCAAAGAGGTACCCGCTATGCCTACCACTCTAGGGCCGAGGGACATGACACAGAAAACTGCTGGATGTGAAAAAGGGCAGTACAGGATTTGATCGAACAAAAGAAAATAGTGCTAAGGGATGAGGATGCTCCCAATGTAACAAACAATCCACTGCCAGCTCACAATAATGGGCCAGTTATTGGGATGATTTGTGAGGATAAGGAATTCAAATCAGATCTGAAGGCTGTCATTGCCATATCCCACAAAGAAATAAAGCCAAAAGCTATCCCAAAAAAGGATAGCGCAGAGAAGAAAGGCCAAAATGCTCCTTTAAAGGTGGATGAGAAGTCAGAAGTTGAAAGCAGGTCATCCAAAAATGTTGTTCTCTACATTCCTCGGGGGCAAAAGAAAGAGCAGAAACCGTTAAGCCCTCCTAAGAGATTTGAGATAAATAAACAAAAAACTCAAATGTATGTACCAAAGGGAGCCTACGTGGTTCGGGGACCAATATGTCCACTTAGGCTGAACGAGCCTGTGGTCATCGGTCGCGCGCCACAAAGACCCATGACGGATCCTACGGCCATACCATGGAATTATAACAAAACAATGGTCACATACAAAGGCAAAGAAATCTTAGGAGAAAATCAGGAAGACAAGCTGGTTGAAAGATATCTTAATGTAAGGGAAGTAAACAGCGCTACCAAGAAACGCTTCCCGCCTAAAAAAGCAGTGAGTCCCGAGGAGGCGGAGGCATTTTTTCAAAAGATGAAAATAGTGGATTACGAAATAATCGATCAACTCCGGCAATCTCCTGATCAGGTTTCTCTTTTGTCACTTCTGATGAGCTCAGATGAACATCAGAGGGTTTTGCTCAAAACCCTCAACGAAACCTATGTCCCTGCTGGAACTACAATAGAACAACTGCAAAGAATGGTTGAAAGGTTTTTTATAACCCGCCAAGTTTCCTTTGGGAATAATGATTTGCCTTCGGAGGGAGCTGCTCACAACAAAGCCCTTCATCTAACTGTCAAATGTGAAGGGTACTATGTGAAGAGAGTTATGATAGACGGAGGCTCCGGGGTAGATATTTGCCCGCTTTCAACCTTACAACGAATGGAAATATGCACAAAAAAGATCAGGCATAATGATGTATGTGTGCGTGCATTCGACGGTCTAAAAAGAGATACCATTGGAGAGATCGACATCACTCTGACTATTGGACCGGTTAATTTTGAAGTGACTTTCCAAGTCCTAGACATGGACACATCCTATAATTTTCTCTTGGGACGGCCATGGATTCATGCGGCAGGGGCAGTCCCTTCCACTCTTCATCAAATGGTCAAGTTTGAACATGAAGACCAGGAAATCGTGGTCCACGGGGAAGATGAACAATCAATTTATCGAGATCCTTCGGTCCCGTGTCTTGAGGCAAAAGAGGGAAGTGGCATATAATTTACCAAGCTTTTGAAGTTGTGGTCGCAGATCAATATGAGGAAGGAAGCCCTTGCCCCCAGCCTTTTCTGTCAAATGCATCAATGATGGTAGTCAAGGTAATGATCAGACACGGCTACCAACCTGGCAAAGGGCTCGGGAAATCACTACAGGGAACAGCTCAACCCATCACCTCGACTGTTAGCGAGGGATTTTTCGGGCTAGGTTTCCAGCCCACGCCAGCTGACTTTAAATGGGCAAAGAAGCGGAAGAATGATGGTTGGGTTTTGACTAAGCCAATCTTGCCTCTGTACAAAACCTTCGTCAAGCCTAAAAACAGTGATGAAGAGGAAGATGAATCCTTCACGGTTGAAGAAATCGAGGAAATATGTGGGGCTATGAAGCAAATATTATATGAAACCCACATGGTTCAGGAAGGTGAAGGCTCAAGTAGTGCTGAGGTGCTGTATATGGGACCTAATGCCAAATTGCAAAATTGGGAGGCTACGCCCTTCCCAACCAGGCGGGAGTCCCGGTAGATCTGTCTTGTCCTTTTCTTACATCATGAGTTATCTCAGGGTGTAACTCAGATGTTTTCTTTTAGTTTCTTATTTTTTAAAAATTTCAAATGTAAACCCTGTTATCTTTAAAAATTCAATGAAATGAAAATCCATATTTCGTCAAACACCTCCTTCTGATTATGTTGTTTTTACTTTCTTCTTTTCAGTTCTAATAATGCGGCTTTAAGTAACATGACATGCTTGCGGACTTCATGCCCAGATCCAAACACGCTGTCTAATTGTGATGTAATGAATCAAGAATTGGAATATAATGAAGAAGAGGCTTTTAATGAAATTAATCGAGAATTGGAACAATTCGAAAATAAGCCTAAGCCAAATCTAAATGACACCGAGCAGGTTAATTTGGGCAGTTCCGAAGAAATCCGAGAAACTAAGATAAGCATTCACACAGATAAAAAAACTCGAGATGCACTAATTCAGCTCCTGTTCGAATTCAAAGATGTGTTTGCTTGGTCATATGATGACATGCCAGGGCTCAGTGTTGACATGGTGGTTCATAAATTGCCAACATACCCTAATTGCCCCTGTTCAGCAAAAGCAGAGAAAGTTCAAAACTGATATCAGTGATAAGATCAAAGAAGAGATCACAAAACAGCTGAAAGCAGGAGTAATCCGGGTAGTTCAGTATACCACGTGGCTGGCCAATGTAGTCCCGGTACCAAAGAAAGACGGGAAAACCCGAGTGTGTGTGGACTACAGAGATTTGAACAAAGCAAGTCCCAAAGACAACTTCCCCCTGCCGAACATCCATATTCTGGTTGACAATTGTGCCAAACATGAAATACAGTCCTTTGTAGAATGTTACGCGGGATATCATCAGGTGTTGATGGACACAGAAGACGCTGAAAAGACAGCATTCACCACACCTTGGGGGACATATTGTTATAGGGTCATGCCGTTCGGATTGAAAAACGCCGGAGCAACATACATGAGAGCTATGACTGCCATTTTCCACGACATGATGCATCAGGAATTAGAAGTGTATGTGGATGATATGATTATCAAGTCCAAAACTAAGGACGATCATGTCCGGGATCTAAGGAAATTCTTTGAAAGGCTGCGAAAATATGATTTGAAGCTGAATCCAGCCAAGTGTGCGTTTGGAGTCCCATCTGGCAAGCTCTTGGGTTTCATTGTCAGTCGAAGGGGCATTAAGCTATATCCAACCAAGATAAAATCTATTCGGGATCTAACCCCTCCCAAAACCAAGAAGGATGTCATGAGTCTGTTGGGGAGATTGAATTATATCAGCCGGTTTATTGCTCAACTGACTTCTACACGTGAGCCCATATTCCGGTTGTTAAAAAAGGATGCAGCCATCAAATAGACAGATGAATGCCAAGAAGCTTTTAACAAAATCAAAGCATACCTGTCAAATCCACCAGTGTTAGTCCCGCCTGAACCAGGGAGACCTCTGTTCTTGTATCTGACAGTCTTGGAAAATTCTTTCGGGTGTGTCCTAGGAAAACACGATATGACTGGAAAGAAAGAATAGGCTATCTACTACCTGAGTAAGAAATTCACCAGTTACGAAGCCAAGTACACTCTGTTGGAAAGAACTTGTTATGCTTTAACTTGGGTTGCTCAGAAATTAAGGCATTATCTACAAGCATATACCACTTATCTCATCACCAGATTGGATTCGCTAAAATACATATTCCAGAAGCCGATGCCCACTGGGAGATTAGCAAAGTGGCAGATCTTGCTTACAGAATTCGACATCATCTATGTCACTCGCACGGCAATGACAGCCCAGGCGTTAGCCGACCATCTGGCCGAGAATCCTGTTGATGATGAATATCAACCTTTGAATACTTACTTCCCGGATGAGGAAGTAAATTCAATTGAGATAATACCCGAAGACACCAATACTTGGAAGATGTTCTTCGATGGAGCAGTGAATGCAAAAGGTGTTGGGATCGGGGCAATTCTGATCTCGCCTGATGGTCAGCATTATCCGGCTACGGCCAAGCTTCGATTTTTCTGCACAAACAACACAACTGAATATGAAGCTTGTATTATGGGTATGAATATGGCAATCGCCCAGGACGTTGAACATCTGTTAATCATGGGAGACGAATTTGATTATCCGACAAGTCCAAGGAGAATGGGAAACCCGAGACATCAAGCTTAATTCATATAAACAACATGTGGAAGACCTGAGCAGACAATTCGAATCAATAGAGTTCAGGTACATCCCATGTTGTCACAATGAATTAGCTGATGCCTTGGCTACTTTGGCTTCGATGTTACCATACCCAAGCAATGCCCTCATCGACCCTCTGGAAATCCAGATCCGTGAAAGGCATGGTTATTGTAACACGTTTGAAACAGAAACAAGTGTTCAACCATGGTATCATGACATCAAGAGGTTTCTGAAAACCAAAGAATATCCTGATCAAGCCAGTGGAGACCAAAAGAGAACCATCAGACGACAGGCAAGCGATTTCTTTCTAAGTGGTGATATCTTGTACAAAAGAACCCCAGACCTCAATCTGTTAAGATGCGTCGATGCTGAAGAGGCTAGAAAAATCATGCAAGAAGTGCATGCTGGAGTTTGTGGACCCCACATGAACGGTTATGTTTTGGCCAAGAAAATCCTCCGAGCAGGATATTACTGGATGACTATGGAAAAAGATTGTTTTAGCTTTGTGAGGAAATGCCATCAGTGTCAGGTGCACGGTAATTCGATTCATGCACCTCCTACAGAATTACATCCCTTGTCGTCACCTTGGTCGTTCGTTGCCTGGGGTACGGATGTCATCGGGCCGATCGAGCCAAAAGCTTCAAATGGACACAGATTCATATTGGTGGCCATCGATTACTTCACAAAATGGGTTGAAGCAATCACTCTCAAATCTGTGACCAAGAAAGCGGTGGTGGATTTCATGCAGTCTAATCTCATATGCCGTTTCGGCATCCCTGCAACCATCATCACAGATAATGCTGCAAATCTGAATAGTCACTTGATGAGTGAAATATGCGAACAATTCAAAATTACGCATAGAAACTCTACTCCCTATCGGCCCAAAGCCAATGGTGCCATAGAAGCAACAAACAAAAATATCAAAAAGATTCTAAGGAAGATGATTCTAAGTTACAGGCAATGGCATGAAAAGTTGCCATTTGCATTGCTGGGATACCGCACCACCGTGCATACATCAGTTGGAGCGACTCCATAACTTTTGGTTTACGGCACAGAAACCGTGATACCAGCGGAAGTAGAGATTCCTTCCCTGCGAATTATTGTCGAAGCAGAAATTGAGGATAGCGAGTGGGTCAAAACCCGCTTGGAACAACTAACCTTGATCGATGAAAAACGGATGGCCGCAGTCTGCCATGGGCAATTATATCAGCAGAGAATGGCTCGTGCTTATAACAAGAAGGTAACGGCCAAGAAAGTTTGAAGTGGGGCAACTCGTTTTAAGACGAATCCTTCCCCATCATCAAGAAGCAAAAGGAAAGTTCGCTCCTAATTGGAAAGGCCCGTATATCATCAGAAAGATATTGCCGAGAGGAGCACTGTACTTTGGAGACATTGAAGGAAATGATCCTGAAACAGCAGTGAATGCGGATGCAGTAAAAAGGTACTATGTGTAACCTTTCTGATTGAGATGACGAAGGCCTTCATTCTTGCTACCCCAAACACTCCAATCCTTTGCTAACACTTTGAGCCGGTTATCCTTCTTTGATTACCCTATTTGGAACTCGAAAGCTATCACTGGAAAGTTTGGTTGAAAAAAAAAAGAAAAGGAAAAAAAGAAAAAGAAAAGAAAAGGAAAACAAAACAAAAATCCAAAACCAACGTAGCCTGAACTACGTCTGACTTGATTCCGAAAGGATACGTAGGCAACCTCTCCCTGAGGTTCAGTCACACCAAAATAAAAATCCAAATGTCTCCTAAAATGAAACTGGGGCAGATGTTATAATGTTTCGGCAGTGTCCGCCTGAAGTGTTCAAAAGTTGTAATTCAATCAAAACCCTCTTTTGCCAAATCCCGTTCAAGTCCTTCCGATCAATCGGTAAAAGGTTCCCAAAATTTAAAAATGCATTCAAAGTGAGAAAAATAAAATGAGAGAGTCTTATTGGTGAAAACCCACACGGGCACCATAAGGCGTCGTGAGCAGAGAAATTGAAAATGAGAGAGTCTTGTTAGTGAAAACTCGCAAAGAGCACTGCAAGGCGACAGTGACAAGAGAAATGAGAGAGGTCAATTGGCGAAAACCCGCAAAGGGCGCCGTTGATCGAAAAACAAGAACCCTCGCCGTTATTGGTACTGAAAGAGTCCTGGCAAGGTTTCTCGGTTCCAGAATACAGTTTGTGATGGGTTCTGTGAGCACGTGATTTTTACCTTACCCGAAATACTTTTATAAAAATCATTAAATAATTTTTAATTAAGTATTAGTCATGTTGTAATTTTATTAGGTTGTTTAATTATTCAATTGTTAATAATTAATTAATGCAAAATACTAAAAAATCATCATCATGCATTGCATTTAGGATTTAGGTGACATTTTAGAGTTAAGTTAGTAATTAATCATTTTGAAAAATCAAAAATCATAAAAAATGGTTCATTTACACTTTCTTTAATTCCTAAGCTTTAATTAGTAGATTCAAGGATTATCATAATTTTTGTAAATAATTACTTTAGTTTAATTTTACATTTTTTAGGGATTGAGATTTGTTTTAATTATCAAGTAATCTAGTAGTAATTGTCAACTAAAGGAATAAAATTGATTAATAGTAAAAGAGACCAGATTTGGGCTAGTCTTAATTTAAATCAGACCAAAAAGCATTTAGGAATCAGCAGGCCCAATCCATTTCCCCTCATCAGCCCAAATTCGTTTTCCTCTCCTTTAAATCTCAGCCGTTGATCTTAATATGATCAACGGCCCAAAATCATCCTACACTAAATATAAAAGCATCCTAAACTAAAACCCTAACCTAATCCCATCCCCCAAGCCCGCGGCACTCACCATCTGCCTTACCCCTCCTCCCGCCGGATTCCGCCACCAAACTCGCCCAAACTCGGACGAGTTGAAACCCCAACTCGTCCGTGG